>PVKP010029795.1:0-28611 GCA_004027715.1 Plecturocebus donacophilus | reverse complement strand
GTCTCTGGTAGACTCTGTTGAAAAAAAAAAAAGCTAAGGTAGGTTTGAAGAATGGAATGGGAAGCCCACTGCCTTCCCATAAGAAAGATTTGCCATAATTTATTCATTTTTTTCTGTGTTAAGACATTTTGATTATCTGCAGTTTATTACTACAAGCAGTGGCAGAGTGAATGTCCTTGTACATTTTGAGGTACATGTTTAATAATGTCCTTGTACATTTTGAGGTACATGTTTAATTATGTCCTTGAGAAAGTTTCTGACAGTGGAATGGTTTGACTGGTTCACAGGGTTTTAATTTTGCAATTTGCCCCTCAAATTAGTACTAGATGTGTTGACCTCCCTCCCCCTACCCAACCAAAATACTCCGTCAAATTGCCAATATAACTAAAAAATGATATGTCATATTTTAAATTTGTATTTCTTCATTACAAATGAGGTTGATATGTTAGTGTTGTTATTGGCTTTCGTATTCCTCTTAATGTGAACCATCTGTTATGTTGTCTTTACGTGTTTTTCTTTAGCAAGTAGTACTTAAAGTGGGAACATAATATATAAGATGCCAAGACCATCATATTGATGACAAAAATTTATTATGTGGTTGAGTGCATGTCTTGGAGTTAAAGTCTTAGGTATCAAGAAGTAAAATAATTTCATTGTTTCTATTACTAACATTAAAAGTTATGTGCAAATTGTATAAAATTAGGTACTTTGATTCGTAAAAAAAAAATTGTTTTATAATTTTTTAAATTTTATTAAGCATGCCCAGTTATGTCAAGCATAGTAAATAAAGGTCAAGTAGCATTTATAATAGAGGAAGTGTTGTTATCCCTAGCATGAGTGTAATGGTGATGTGAAAAACTTTGTCTTGTCATTATAATAATAAAAAAAAAGTAAATCTATTATGGAATTTCTATGAGGCTGATACTGCGTTGGATTTGTGTTTTTTAGTTTCTAGTTCTTCTGTAACTTTTAATCAAAGTTTCAAGTGTACATAACTTTAAAAAATCAAATAGATCTATAAGATTTTCCTAAGGAAAAGCTCTCTGCTTTGACTTCTTCCATTTCCTGTCTCCGGGGCAAGCCCTTTCAACTCTTTTAGCTGTTTTTTGTTATTTATTACCATATCTCTAAATGACATGCTTATATTGCTTTTACTTGATTTTTAAATTTCAGGCATTGTTACTTTGATTCTCAAAGCTTCCCTCTTCTGCTTCCCAGCATTACACATTCCCTTTTATCCCCTTTTCTCCTCCCAACATAATTATATTGTAATTCAATATTTACATTGTTGACTGTGATTACACTAAGAATATGTGCACTTTATTGAGATTATGTAACTGCTCTGTACAGCTAAGTGATGTATTATTCTTACGATATACCAATTTTTTATTTCCTTAATTGACTTTGCATAGATTTCTACCATTTGTATGAATGTCTTCTCTATATGTTGAGACACACCAGTTACTCCATCAGTTTCATTCATCTTTAAAAAAATCACTCCTAGAGCAATCTGCTTTGTCCAGTTGGACTTTCTGCCTTCTATGGCTGATGTACAGCTGTAATCCTGGAATCTCCTTTGCCGTGATCCTGGGGATTGTTTGCCTCCCCTATGTTGGATTCCCTGTTTCCCCATTTGCTGTCTCTCACATCTTAGATTTATTGTATGTGGAATAGCTTTTCGAGAACAACACAGGCATAGGAGTTACATTTTTTTTGAGATTTATAAGAGGAAGGGGCAGTCCCCCTATGCAGAGTGGTATAGGGATCTAGTTGTTTCTTAAACCCATTATCCTATCCACCTCCACGTAAAGCTGTTTGTTAACTCTATATTTATATCCACTTCTTCCAAAGTATTTGATGCCAAGCTTTGTGCTGGGTTGGCACCTGCTGCTTCATACTCATGCCTGCAGTGTCCGGTTATACCATACTGACCAATGTATGGCTTTATTGGTCTCTGTTAATGTGTTTCCTGCATGGGAACTCTCATAAATTGATTTTTGAAATGAATCTGTATATTTGTGTCTCTTCCATTTCAGACTCAGAAGTTGAAAAGATTTGGATAAATTTTCAATTAAAATTTTTACTATCAAAGTTAGAATTGTTACCTCTGTTCAGTATCTGAAACTCAAATACCAGTTATGTTTGAGTAACTCAGCAGCTCCTCACTAGGTGAACTATTGCTATCTGAACTTGAGGACCAAATAGATTTATAAATATACATATGCAAATATATCTTTGGTTTAAAATATTCCTGAAAACAACTCAAAGTATCAGTACTTTTAAAGAGGATGTGAAGAGAGCTAATGAATGATGGATTTCATTTTTATGAAGGAAATAAATATACCTTATAGTGTTTGTGAATTTGGGATTGGCAAAAGTCTTTGAATGTATTTCCAGTTTACCAGTTAATGTCAGTAACTGCTGTATATGTCCTATGGTATTTACATTAGAAGCTATTTTGCATCTTAAGCATTCATGTATCAGGCTATTCTCATAACTTTTTGAAATTTTATTAATGGGAAAAATAAGTTACGAATTCTTAAACAACTTACCGAAGGTTATGTATTCATTGAATAGTGAAGCTTGTTATTTGATCAGTTAGGCTCTGATCTTTAGATCCAGAACCTAATTCAACCACTATGCTTAGTGGTGTGCTAATAAATATTTAACAACCAGCAATCCTAGGGCACAGAAGGAGAGGCCTTTATATGTAGCTTTTGCTTATTCCATAAAATAATGACGTGTAACCTACACCTAGGTTTAACATGTTTTGGCATTTTGTCATAATCGCTTCCGATCTTTTTCCCCCTCATTTCAGGAATAAAATAAATGCAGCTTGCAGCTAGACTTCCTATCCCTCAGTTGCCACTGCCTCCCAGTTACCACCCCTTCATCTTTCCCTCTCCAGAAATAATCTCCAATATTTGTAGTTTTATACTCTATTTGTGTATGTGTAGTGTTTTGTGATTAAATCTTTTTTTTTTTTTTTTTTTTTTTGAGATGGAGTTTCGCTCTTGTCGCCCAGGCTGGAGTGCAGTGGCGTGATCTTGGCTCAGCGCAATCTCTGCCTCCTGGGTTCAAGTGATTCTCCTGCCTTTGCCTCCTGAGTAGCTGGGATTACAGGCATGCACCACCACTCCCAGGTAATTTTGTATTTTTAGTAGAGATAGGGTTTCTCCATGTTGGTCTGGCTGGTCTCAAACTTTTGTCCTCAGGTGATGCTCCTGCCTCAGCCTTCCAAAGTGCTGGGATTACGGGCGTGAGCCACCTCACCCAGCCCTGTGATTAAATCTTATATTTCCCTATTAGGATTGAAACATCAGGGTGTGTGACATTGGTCATGTTGGGGTCACCACTTGTGGGACTCTGTCCTTCAGACCCTGATTCTGTGACAGATGAATAAATACACTCAAACACAGAGTACAGTGTACGAATGGACCAGGGGGTCATGCGCTTCCTGCTGAGTGAGACTGCAGCTATGCAACAACCACTAGTTCTCCTTCCTCTCATTTATTCAGTACAGATATAACACCAAGGCTTTGCATAAGCGCATTTGTGGATAATTAACATGGTTAAGAGAGTAGTTCTTCAAAAGATTTAAGTTCAGGTACCAATGCCCAGAGCAAACACCATTAAAGGATAATCTCTCAGATCGACCTCCCCTGACCGCCCCCCAGAGGACCATATGGCTCAAAGTTTACATGAGTAAACAAGCTAGTTAAAGTAGAGACAAGGGAATGTGGGGAGTTCATCTAATTATTTAACTAAAGGGACAAGGCTGCCTTCAGCCAAGCAATAAAAAACGCTTAGGCCTTCCAAAAGGGTTTGTTATCATATTCTGTAACTTTCCCATAATATTTCTGCCACCATCCTGAGTGAGCCGCAGCATCTCCCCCTTTTATGTTTCTAATATCAGCCTCTGTTGGCTGACAGGTGCCAGTGTGTTCAGCCATGGGTCTGTCAGGCGAGGTGGTCATTGCTCTTATTCCAGCTTTGCATCCTAGAATTAACAAATAACATAAGATAATTATAAGTACAATAAGCAACATTCTTTTACAGTCAAGGAGAGACTCCCAGGAGCAGGGGTCTAACCAGGAGAGAGGATCTTGTACACCTTTCCATATGGCTGTTTGTTGGGTATGTAGATCTATAGTGTGAAGGAATTCTAAAAGTTTAGTTTTAAGTTGCTTTACATCTGCTGTTAAATTGTCATGAAAGGTTCTCTAGGGGTGTTTCATCTCATCCCAACTGTATAGATTCCATGGTAAAGAAGTGACACAGATATGTTTATGTTCCCAGTCTCAGCTTAATTGCTCTCAGAATGCCAGTGTACCTTGTTGCTCCTCCACATATTCCACAGCAGACTCAAGGGCTTGCAGACATGCAAGATCCATACCTTGCTGTAAGAGAAGTTCATTAGACGCATTTTTCGGCCAGATAATCTACAAAAACAGCTGTTTGTACTGACTCAGTAATAGATGCCACTGCAACGCTGGCAGTTGCCAGGATGACTATGGCTGAGACTATAAAGGCTGTAAGTGTTAACTATGAATCTTTTGTGTCTGACCTGGGATAGGGCATGTTCTAGGTGATAAGGGCAGAGGAATCTTGCAAATCGCTTGTTAAATTGACTGGTAGGAATGCCTCAGATTGTCTTCTTAATACAATGACACTAGTAATTTTTAAATTAGATATGTTGTGATTAGTGATACATGAGGCAGACCAAGTCTGTCCCTGTACTCAGGTCACAAACCTGGAGCCTTGGGGTGTAATGGAGATGGTAGTTCCCATAAGGAAAACATGGATGGGTAGTGCAAATCAGGCACCGATTAATGTGATTATGAAAAAAGGTTATAGTATAGTTGTGACTAGAATTATGATATGTCCCATGCCAGGTGTTAAGGGAAGTGCTAAGATGTCCCAGGTGCCATAAGGTGACTTTGGGTGGCACAGACTTTACTTGGGGTCTGGGATATCTCATCCCCTCATTGGCCTAAATTATAGGGGAACAAAATGTGGCTATGAAACTGTGATTAATGCTATGATGGATGAAGACATTACTAAGGCTGCTTTGCGATCGACCATGGGGGCTCCAGTCTAAGATGTTACAATTGCCTAACCGGAGGCTATGGGCTTGTTTCCCATGACAGACCTCCCAACCAAAGTGGAATCCATTATTTTCCTGGCTTTGTTCTTTAGCACAGGAGGGAATGTTTGGGAAAGCAGCATGGATTACATTGCCTGGTTTGAGGCTACCTGCCACTAAAAATGTTAAGGTATCTCCTTTGCCATGATGTAGCCATACTTGTTTTTGGGCAGGTACACAGTAAGGATTAGGACCTTTATAACTTAAACTCAGTGGGAGGATAGTGGAGTGATATGTAGTGTTATCTGGCACCTTAGTCCAATGTGTGCGATTATTGAGGGACCCCACTGGGGGTAAATCTATCCCTCCTAGCTAAGCCATTGCATTGTTAGAAGCTGGGAAAGGGAGTCTTTATCTAAGTAACAGGGTAGAAAAAAGGTAGATTTAGAAGATGGGCTCAATAGATTATAGCAGATACAGGTTGCAGGCAGAGTGAGAGAATAAATAATAAATTATCTGGAGCGAATGATGTTTGTGTCTGGAGCAGGATTTGCTCAGCCTCCTGCATTATCCTTTCAGCATTCCCCAGGTGATGTCCAGGGCGTATGTGGTTTGAGGAAGCTGCATTGTCTGAAGTTGTGGGTCTTGCAGAGTCTTTCTTAGGCTGACTCGAGTTTTTCTTCTTTCCATCCTATGATGAGGATGTAGTCTCCAGGCTAGTGCTGGTGTACTGGAAATTCTAGGGGTTGTGCCTCTGCTAAGAGACTTTTTATAATCTTTGTAAAAGAGCAGGTTAGTGCTTTAAGAAAAACCTGTTGTGCTTTGTTTTAATATCTAGTTTACAGAAAAACTGGATGATAATTCTTTAACTTTAGCCAATATGTTTACACACAGAATTTCTTTTACAATGTTTTAAAACTTGCTTAGACCTTCAAAACAAAAATTATACATTTTCTGCATAAATTCGTTCCTATAACATTTTTCATGACCTTCACAGATACTCAACTTTCTTTGTTTTATAACCTTTTTACTAAAGGTGCATTCTTGTATCTATATAACATTCTTATATTTCTTTCTCTACTTCTCTTTCCTTACCTTTCCTTCTCTCTTTGCCTCCCTTTCTCTTTCCCTCTCTTTGCTTTTTACTCTTTTAGTCTCACTTTCTGTTTCTGTCTGATCTAGCAACGTGCTTTTCTACAGCTGATTGAAATTTGTCATCTAACTTTAGAAATTTAAGAGTAAATAGGGCTTGTGCCAATAATGTTGCCTTTTAAGATAGAAAACAGATTTTGCAACTTATCAGTCAATGAGGAAATTCTTTTCTACTGAGGAGCAAAGCCATTTGGCTGGCTTTTGATTGCTCTTTAATTCATGGGCTTGCTGTAATTTTTCTCCCTTCAGAGGCTATTGTTCCATTCTAATAGGATTTTGAGATAGCTATGGTAGAGGTAAGGTTGGAATAACAATAGTGGCCATTATCAGAAAAAGGTCTTACAATTTTTTAAATTGTTCTTAAATCTTAGCAGAGCTTGTAAACAAGGAACACATGAAATTTCTCCCATGGGCCACCAGCGGAGCTAGAGACCAGCGCTGCAGGTCCTGGGTGGTGGCTGCTTTTCGCTCGCCTAGGTGTGGCTTTTTGCCTATGCGGCTTTTCACTTGTGCTGCTGGCCCCCTCCAGCTGCTGGGTGGCTGTGGCCTGCTGGGGGAAACTGCCCCGTAGTGCAAGATCTATAAGGAAAAGCATTAGAAGTCAAAGCAGTCCCAAACAGGAAGTGTGGGAAGCTCACCTTCTAACGCTGCTTGCTTAAGACAAGGACCCATAACTGTGGTGCCTCTCTTGTCTGTTTTTCTATTTTTTGGAGGAAGGGGCTCAGGCAAAACCTGTTTTCCTACTTGTTATCTTTACCTGAGGATAGCTGGGCTGAGGAAGAGGCAGGAGAACCATCTCAGGTGAATTCATTGATACACTGTTTTTCCTTTGCAGGGCAGGAGGGGATGCTCACTGGGCTATTCTTGTGTTACTATAAAGAAACACTTGAGACTGAGTAATTAATAAAGAAAAAGTTTATTTTAATTTTTTATTTTTTTTTAATTTTATTTTTTTATTGCATTTTAGGTTTTGGGGTACATGTGAAGAACATGCAATGTTGTTGCATAGGTGCACACGTGGCAGTGTGATTTGTTTTCTCCCCATGCTGTCTTTCCCCAACTCCCCACCCCCCACTGTCCCTCCCCTATTTCCCCCCAACAGACCCCAGTAGGTAGTGCTCCCCTCCCTGTGTCCATGTGTTCTCATTGTTCAACACCCACCTATGAGTGAGAACATGCGGTGTTTGATTTTCTGTTCTTGTGTCAGTTTGCTGAGAATGATGGTTTCCAGGTTCATCCATGTCCCTACAGAGGACACAAACTCATCGTTTTTGATGGCTGCATAGTATTTCATGGTGTATATGTGCCACATTTTCCCTGTCCAGTCTATCATCGATGGACATTTGGGTTAGTTCCTGGTCTTTGCTATTGTAAACAGTGCTGCAATGAACATTCGTGTGCATGTGTCCTTATAATAGAATGATTTATAATCCTTCAGATATATACCCAGTAATGGGATTGCTGGGTCAAATGGAATTTCTATTTCTAGGTCCTTGAGGTATCGCCACACTGTCTTCCACAATGGTTGAACTAGTTTACACTCCCACCAACAGTGTAAAAGTGTTCCTATTTCTCCACATCCTCTCCAGCATCTGTTGTCTCTAGATTTTTTAATGATCGCCATTCTAACTGGTATGAGATGGTATCTCAATGTAGTTTTGATTTGCATTTCTCTAATAACCAGTGATGATGAGCATTTTTTCATATGTTTATCGGCCTCATGTATGTCTTCTTTTGTAAAGTGTTCATATCCTTTGCCCACTTTTGAATGGACTTGTTTTTTTCTTGTAAATCTGTTTTAGTTCTTTGTAAATTCTGGATACCAGCCCTTTGTCAGATGGGTAGACTGCAAAAATTTTTTCCCATTCTATTGGTTGTTGATTCACTCTAATGACTGTTTCTTTTGCCATGAAAAAGCTATGGAGTTTGATTAGGTCCCATTTGTCTATTTTGGCTTTTGTTGCCATTGCTTTTGGCATTTTGGTCATGAAGTCCTTGCCTACGCCTATGTCCTGAATGGTTTTACCTAGATTTTCTTCTAGGGTTTTTATGGTGTTAGGTCTTATGTTTAAGTCTTTAATCCATCTGGAGTTAATTTTAGTGTAAGGTGTCAGGAAGGGGTCCAGTTTCTGCTTTCTGCACATAGCTAGCCAGTTTTCCCAACACCATTTATTAAACAGGGAATCCTTTCCCCATTGTTTGTTTTTGTCCGGTTTGTCAAAGATCGGATGGTTGTAGATATGTTGTGTTGCCTTCAAGGCCTCTGTTCTGTTCCATTGGTCTATATCTCTGTTTTGGTAACAGTACCATGCTGTTTTGATTACTGTATCCTTGTATTATAGTTTGAAGTCCGGTAGTGTGATGCCTCCTGCTTTGTTTTTTTTTGCTTAGAATTGACTTGGCTATGCAGGCTCTCTTTTGGTTCCATATGAAGTTTAAAGTGGTTTTTTCCAGTTCTGTGAAGAAAGTCGTTGGTAGCTTAATGGGGATAGCATTGAATCTGTAAATTACTTTGGACAGTATTGGCTCATGGTTCTGCAGGTTTACAGGAAGCATGATGCTGCCATCTGCTTAGTTTCTAGGGAGACCTCAGGAAGATTTCACTCATGGTGGAAAGTGAAGGGAGAGTAAGCAGAAAGCAGAAGCAAGTGAGAAAATGAGGGGGAGGTGCCACCTGCTTTACAGCAACCGGATCTCAGGAGAAATCACTATCACAAGGACAGCACCAAGGGGATGGTGCTAAACCATTCATTAGAAACCTGCCCCCATGATCCATTCACTTCCCACCAGGCCCCACTTCCAACATTGGGGATTAATTCAACATGAAATTTCAAACTGTTTCAAGAGGTAAGACCTTCCCCTCAGACAAATGGGGCTGCTTCTGCCAGTAGGGAAGGTTCATGGAAATGTAAAAGGTTCTCAGCCTTGCCTGTGGTGACCCAAATGTCCCCATCTCATTTCTGAAGGTCCCACTCCATCCATACCAATAGTATGAGAGTCACAGTACTAGCCAGTAGTTGGTATTACAACTCTACAGCCCTTAAAATAAAAGCCCTAGGCTTGATTCTTAGCTATATCTACAAAATACAAGATATTCCCCTAGAGTTGCCATAGATTTTGTGATGCTTTCCATTTTTACCCATTTTTTTCCCCTTTGCTTTCAATTTATTCTTTTCCCTGTGTATATGCTCTAGACATTCAAAGAGCCAGTCTTTCCAACAATCTCTGTAATCCCTACCATGACCGTAGTGACCTTGTGCCACAGCCACTTGATCTTCCAACAGTGCCCCCCACTTGTATTCCATGTCTCCATACCACTACTAGTGATAATGTGAGCAACTGTGACATCACCACTTGCCACCAATGATAACCATTAATTTCCCCTGACAAAGAAGTTATTCATATATACATCAAATATGTGAGCAATCCAATTCCAGTATTCCACCTTCCCAGGGCTACTCACAGTACAAATTACTGTATTATACAGGATTATAGCAGGAAACAGATGGCACAACCAAAAGTAATGATCAAAGAGGGTGTAGGCAAGAATAACAGAAATGTATGAGAAATGGTGCAGCAGCTTAGGCTAAGCAAGAGCAAGAACTTTCTACTTCTAAAATGCAAAAGTAGTTCCTGAACCCACGAGATCTATATATGGAGGAGAAGGCTATGTCAGATGCTGTGATGCTGAGGAGCACAACTATTTCCAAGCCACTACAGGGCAGGAAGGCAAGAGGGTAGTCATCCTATTTCCCTTTCTACTAGTGTTCTGCTAATGCCTTCCCCACCTCTATTTGCAAAACCCACTCAAGGAAAAGGCAACCTGGCTAATACAGTGCATAGACCACCAAACAGTGACCATGACCTTTCTGTTTTGCAAGTTTGTCTTTGGGAAGTGCTTTGGAGCTTCTTCTAGGTCCAACCACTGAGCTGGTCATTGCCAGTTATCATATAAAATCCACTTTTTGTCACACATCACAATCCAATCAAAAAATAGTTTGTTGTTGTTGCATGGAATAAGAGAAGACTCCACTTTTTTGTTTAATTTTCACTTAATTCATGAGGCACCCACTTGTTAAGTTTTTTCACCTTTTTAATTTTCTTCAAATGCTGAATGACAGTAGAATGGTCAACACTGAGTTCTTTGGCAACTTCTTGTGGAATTTAAGAGGGTTCAATGGTTGCTCTCAATTGGTCGTTGTCAATTTCCAATGGCCGGCCAGTACACTCCTCATCTTCAAGGCTCTCATCTCCTTTACAAAACTTCTTGAACCACCACTACACTGTACATCCATTAGCAGTTCCTGGGCCAAATGTGTTGTGGATGTTGCGAGTTGTCTCTGCTGCTTTACAACCCATTTTCAACTTAAATAAGAAAACAATTTGCTTTTTGTCTAACATCATTCCATAGTCTAAAATAAACATAATAAGCAGCAAGTAATAAGTTATTGGCAAAAAAAAAAGAGAGAAATTCCCATTAAAATGATATATAACATAACCACATTTATTTAAGAATGTATTTCAATATCAAAAGGCAAATTCCAACAGTGCAAAAACCACAATTGCTAATACTATTCTCCCCTTGTTTACTTTACTGCAACCACACTGGGCTCCTCCTTGTTTCTTGAATATACTGGGCACAGTCCTGCTTCAGGCCTTTACACTTTTCCCTTTGTCTGGAATGTTCTTCTCCCAGATACCCACATGGCTCACCTACTTCCATCAAATATTTACTTGACAGTCATCTTCTTAGTGACCTTCCCCTGGACACTTTAAAATTGCACATCATTCTATTTCCCATCCCCAACACTCCTGATCTTCATTCTCTGCTTTATTTTCCCTGTGGGACTTAACCACCATCTAACACACCATATATGTTAGCGTCTTGATTATTGTCTGTCTCTGCTCCAGTCCTTGCCAGACTATAAAATCCAAGGAGGACAGGGATTTAAACTAGTTTTGTTTACTCCTATTTTCCCATGGTCTTATAACAGTGCCTAGCTGATATAAAAGCTCAACAACTATTTGTTGAATTAATGAATGACGCATTTTTGTTTTAGTTGTCTAGGACTGCCATAACGAAGTACCACAGACTATATGGCTTAAATAGAAATTATCTCCTCACAGTTCTGAAGGGCTAGAAGTCTGGGATTAGGGTGTTAGTAGGATCAGTTTCTTCTGAGGACTCTCCTTGGCTTGTAGATGACCCTCTTCTCCCTGTGTTTTTGCATGGTCTTTCCTTTATGTTATCTGTGTCTTCATCTCTTCTAATGAGGACACTAGTCATATTGGATTAGTGCCCACACTAAGGACATCATTTAACCCTAACTACCCCTTAATTATCTTATGTCAAAATACTCTCACATTCTGAGATACTAGGTGTTAGGACTTCAACATATAAATTTGCGGTGACAAAATTCATCCCGTAACATGTCTCTACCCCTATGACGTAGTTATTCACTTTCTCAGATGAATTATTTATCTCCCATCCTTTCTATTTGCTCACATAATGCTAATCTCTTTCCTTCTTTGCCAATATCCCACTTTTCAACTATAGTCATGTGTTGTTTAATGAAAGGGATATAATATGAGAAATGTGTCCATTAGGTGATTTCATTATTGTGTGAACATTATAGAATATACTTACACAAACCTAGATGCAACAGCCTACCACACACCTAGGCTATATGGTAGAGCCCATTACTCCAGGCTACAAACCTGTACAGCATGTTACTGTACTGAATGCTGTAGGCAATTATAACATAATGGTAAGTATTTATGTATCAAAATATATCTATACATAAAAAAGTACAGTAAAAAGGTATAAAAGATTAAAAGTGGTACACCATTTTTAATGCAACATTTTTAATGATACGTTTTGTATAGGGCAATCACCATGAATGGAGATTGCAGGACTGGAAGTTATCCTGCATGCATCAGTGAGAGAATGGTGAGTCAATGTGGAGGCCTAGGACCTTACTGTACACTCCTGCAGATGTTATCAACACTCTACAACTAGGCTACACTAGCATCATAAGAAATTTCTTTTCTTTCTTCAATAATAAATTAACTTTAGCTGACTATAGCTTTTAAACTTTAAAAATTATGTTATTTTTAAAATGTTTTTACTCTTTTATAATAACACAGATATTGTATGCTGTACAAAAATACTTTCATTCTTTATATCCTTATTCTATAAACTTTTCTCTGTTTTTGAAATTTTGAAAAATTTTCTTACTTTTTAACTTTTTTGTTAAAATCTAAGTCATAATACATAAACATTAGCTTGGGCCTGTACAGATTCAGGATCATCAGTGTCACTGTCTTCCACCTCCACATCTTGTCCCACTGGAAGTTCTTTGGAGGCAATAACAACACTCTACAACTAGGCTACACTAACATTATAGGAAATATTTTTCTTTCTTCAATAAATAATTATTATCATCTCTTGATAACAATGTCTTCTGGAATACCTCCTAAAGGGCCTGCCTGAAGTTGTTTTACAGAAGTAGGAGTAAATTTTAATAACAATTAAATGTGTAATATAGTAAATACACAAACTAGTAACAGTCATTTATTATCAAGCATTCTGTACTGAACATAGTTGTTTGCAATGACTTTTATACAACTGGAAGTGTGGCAGTTTATTTACACCAACATTACCACAAACACATGAATAATGCATGGTACTGTGAAGTTAACAACAGCTATTATGCCACTAGGCAATAGAAATATTTCAGCCCCATTATAATCTTATGGAACTACTATTATGTATGTGGTCTATCATTGACCAAAATGTTATGATCTGCCACATAATTGTATACATCTCTATATTTATTTGTATAAATTCTCTCTCTTCCTTCTACCATTGGACTCTTGAGTTTCAGGCATTCTGTTAACACTTGACTAATATTCTTAACTTTAACATCATAGCCACACTACAAAGTAAGCACAGTTACTCATATTTCAAGAATGTACAATCTGAGGCCGAAGGAAATCAGACAATTTTTCTGAGGTCATATTTACTCATAAATGTTGTCATTCTGATTTCAATTTAGTTTCCACAGACTCAAAAGCATATTCTTTTATTTCTATACCACATTGTTATCAAGATGAATGGTGGGAAGCCATACTTCTGCCTTAGATGTTGTGAGTGAAGCTTCCCTTGAAGGAAGTCTCCCATTTGAGGAAATGAGATTAAGTTTAGATTCTGAATAATTATCCCCATAAATTGAATTTGGATGTTTTATTTGTATGTTTTACTGCTACAAATTGTAATTGTCCTCGATGATCATTTAAATTTATTCTGCACAACTTAACAATTTAAAAATATTAAAAGGTATGTTTCCTTATGAGTGTCAGAATTACACAATGAATTAATAAGGTCAAAGCAATGGCTATAATTATATCATAAAATGTAAAGGAAAAAGTCGTTACTTTAGTTAAGAGTGTAACATATGTTCTTGATGAAATCCCAGGGCTTTATTGGTGAAAACCATAGTAGGCTTTGAAAGCCAGTTATTTATAATTAAATGAATATCATTATCTCTTTGTATGTAGATAATTGTATAAAATAGAAATTTTTTAAATTGATTTTATCCTTAGAGCTTTTCTTTAAAGTATATATCATGTTGGCATTGAAAAACATAATTCCAATGGATACCAATTGTGAAATCATTAAGTTGACAAAAAAATAGCTGTCCATAATTTTGATATATAAATGGAAATATTATAGGTCACAGTGCAACTACTTATAACTCTTGAACTCTGATTTTTATTTTGCATTTTCAAACTATTGCTCTGAGATTGTGGATGACGATCTAGTGGCCATTTAATCATAGTTTTAAAACTGGTATCAAGAGGTTGAAGTACAGAGATGGTGCTTTCATTGACTCTTAAGCTGTGTATAAGGAAAATGTTTACTGGTTTTTTATTTGTATGTATATGTAGCTCCTTTTTTTTTTTTTTTTGAGATGGAGTCTCATTCTGTCATCCAGGCTGGAGTGCAATGGCGTGATCTCAGCTCACTGCAATCTCCGCCTCCCAGGTTCAAGCGATTCTCCTGCCTCAGCCTCCCAAGTAGCTGGGATTACAGGCACCCACCACCATGCCTGGCTAATTTTTTTTTATTTTTAGTAGAGACGGGGTTTCTCCATCTTGGCCAGGCTGGTCTAAAACTTCTGACCTCATGATCCACCTGCCTCAGCCTCCCAAAGTGCTGGGATTACAGGATGAGCCACTGTGCCCAGCCTATGTAGCTCCTAAAAGTAAAAGATTAGAGTATTTTATTCAAATAAATATTTTTTCAGAGCATATGAACACTCTAAAAGAGCTAAAGACTTAGATAATTCTCAATACCTCTGAAATCTGATATACATTTAGGGATTTAAAATAGCTCTAAAATAGACCTGTGGACAGTGAAACATTGGCAGTGAATGGTAATTAAAACAAACGCATACCCTGAATCTTCAAGTATAAATTCCTATTGTTTTCTTAGGAACCCCTCATATATAAATGAGTGCAGTTGGCCATTAAGTTGACTGAAAACATTAATCTTTTAGTAACATGGAAGAGGCAAGCATAATCTAGTGAAATTTGGTTTGTATCATTGTTGGAGACCTATTTTATTTAACAATCCAAGAATGAATTTGAGCCAAGCTCAGCAGTGACATCTGTAGTCCCAGCTACTCTGGAGTGGGAGAATCACTCGAGCCTAGGAGTTAGAGGCCAGCCTAGGCAATATAGCAAGACACTGTCAGGAAATAATAATAATAATTTGAGGTATTTTTCTTTTATTTCAATATTCAGGGTTAAGCTGTGCATCCTGAAACATGAATTAAAACCATTTTAAAGCTGAGCTAGGCTAGAAAAGCCTTATCCTGGAATCTTAAAAGTGAAGTTGAATAAATACAATTCCTTGAGGACAATCTTCATGTGGAAAAGAATTTCCAGAGTTGTGAAAAATAATGGCATATATAATTTTGAGTTAAGGATACAGCCTTCCTGCATTTATTTTTTTTTGCAGAAATTGGGGTTCAAATATCAAATACATCATTTGTCAAAATTGCTTTTTGCAAAACTGACATCCTTTCAATTTTGGGCATGATTAATTTATTAAAGGAAAAAATGTTTACTTCTCTGTGGACTTCAACCACATTTATATTTAGAATTATCATTAAAAATGATATTTCTCAAAGATAGTTGATATGTCAAGATAGATATACTCATGTAGCAATCAAATAGAAAACTGTTCCCGAAGCAATTATTTCAATTTTATAGAAAAATGATACTTTCATGTCTTTAGTTTACTTATGTTTTATTCCAGTCACTTGCATTTCATGCTATTTTTAGGGTATGTGTGAAAATGTGCAGTATTTGATCACTTAAAAGCCTAATTTAGGAGGCGTCAGCCAGAAACAGTGCAATATATTATGTCCAAAGTGTAGAGTTTTCATCATGAGAAATGGTTGATTTATTTCAAATAGATTTTCTTTCCTCTTTTCTTTATTTCTAACATGCCAATTGAAAGAGAATTATTTTCTTTCTGCTGACCTTGAGACAGGGCAAGAACAAACATTTGTTTCAGAGCACAAGTTCATTAATGTGAGGTTCCTAGGAAAATTAAGAAAGCCACTTAGATAAGCGTAAAGGGTACTCAAGATGGGTTCAGATTTTTCAGCATTTCTTTAGGAAACATTTTATTTGTCAGTTTAGTTTTACAGAATGCCCTGGTTCTAAGAAGGCATCATAGGTACTACATGGTCCATATATACACTAATATAATTTTTAGTCCATCCTGTTCATACTTTCCAGAATTATCTTTCTTGCAAATCAAATTAAATTGTGCCATTGTCTTCCCTATAAAACAGGATTTTAACTCTCTCTTATTCTCTAGGCTCAAGTATAAAGTCCTTAATATGGCTTTACAACACTCCAGTTACAAACCTCCTCTAGATCTTCACTTCTCAACTTGACTATGCCACACTTTAGTTATACTTGCTCCTTATTGAACTGCAGACCCCCAAATTCATTTACCCTCTGCCTTTTCTGTGCTTGTCCTTCCCAGATGATTGGTCTCATTTCAATTCATGACCCTAATATTAAATGGATTGTAGTGCTGCCCCACAATCATGCATATTCCGGGTCCACTCACCCAGAAAACTTTTCCGTATTTTCCCTTCTCTTCTCCTTCCTCTAATACATTCTCCATCTTCACTCTTTGCTCATTACCTTGCTTCCTATTCCACTGAAAAAGCAGATGTTTCAGAAGAGAATTTCCCGAAGCTTCCTCCATCACATCCACCCACCTTGCTGCACCTGTTCCTCTGCAGTAAGTCTTCCCTCTTCCCACTGGAGAGGAATGTCCACACTCCTGTCTAAGCCCAGCCCCTTGATTTGGACATTCAATTCATTCCCTCTACTCCAGAATGTACTTTGGAAAATCAATCAATTTCCCATCCTTTATGGCATTATTCCCAGAAACATAAACATGTTGTTAGCTTTCTCATCTTAAAAAGAAACTCTCTCATTTTTTTCACCAAACTGATGCTTTTAAAAAAAAAAAAGAAGAAAGGAAAGGAAGAAAGAAAGAGGAAAAAAGAAAAAGAGAGAAAAAGAAAAACAAAAGAAAGAAAGAAGAGGAAGGAAAGAAAGAAAAGGAAAAAAAAAGAGAAGAAAGAAACAAACCCCCTTTTTACCCATCCATCCCTCTTGGATAGTATTTCAGTTTCCCTTTTCTGCAAAAACTAGAGATAACTTCCTTGTCTACAGTTCTTCTCATGTAGAGAAGAACTTCTCTCTCTACATCTTCTCATGTAGAATAATTCTAGAACCAACCCAAATCAGGCTTTTGCCTCACTGACCACTGATGACACTTCTTTACAAAGTCACCAAAGACTTGCATGTTGCCAAGTCCTTTGGGCAGTCCTCAGTCCTCATCCTACTCGACCTGTCAGCAGCACTTAACTCACTGTAAATGCTTTCTTCTTTGATACAGCATCTTCACTTTCAAGATACCACATCAATGAAGTTTTCCTCTTTTTTCTTTTTCTCATTGGTCAGTTTTTCTCAGTCTACTTTGCTAATTCCTTTTATCTCCCCAAATCCTAAGTGTTGGCAGATCCTAGATCCAGTTCTCAGATCTCTACTCTTTCTATATTCATTCTCTTTAAATACTTTTATTCATTGATTATCACCAAATTTATGTCTCTAGCCCAGACCTCTCCCCTGAACTCTAGGCTCATATATCGCTCTATTTGACATCTTCTCTTGGATGTCTAAAAAGCATCTCAAATACATTATGTCCAAAACTGAAATCTTCATTTCCTTAAAGTCTGTTAATCCCATGGTTATGTCTCCATAATTAAAATAAATTCAATTTTTTTAGATGCTTGAGTTAAAAATCTTGGAGTTTCCTTTAGTCTTCCCTTTCTTGCATACCCCACCCTCACATCCAATCTGTCAGCAAGTACTGTTGGCCTTTTATTAGAAATATATCTAAATCAGACCCTTTTTCATCACCTTAACAATTACCACTGTAGTCCAAGCCACCATCATACTTCACAGCCCATTTATCAAGTGACCCGAAAAGCTGCCAGTTTTGAGTGGGGTCTAGAACAGGAGAAGGCTCTGCAACAGTTCCAAGCTGCTGTGCAAGCTGCTTTACCCCTTGGGCTATATGGCACAGCAAAGCCAATGGTGCTTGAGGTGTCAATGGCAGATAGAGACACTGTTTGGAGCCTTTGGCAGGCCCCCATAGGTGAATCACAGTGGAGGCCTCTAGGATTTTGGAGCAAGGCCCTGCCATCTTCTGCAGATAACTACTTTCCTTTTGAGAGACAGCTCTTGGCCTGTTACTGGGCTTTGGTAGAAACTGAACATTTGACTCTGGGCTTTGGTAGAAACTGAACATTTGACTATGGGTCATCAAGTCACGGTGTGACATGAACTGCCTATCATGAACTGGGTGCTTTCTGACTCATCTAGTCGTAAAGCAAGATGTGCACAGCAGCATTCCATCATCAAATGAAAATGACATGCACATGATTGGGCTTGAGCACATCCTGGGGACACAAGTAAGTTACATGAGGAGGTGGCTCAAATGCCCATGGTCCCCATTCCTGCCACCCTGCCTTCTCCCAGCTAGCGGACACTGGTGGCTTCACGGGGAGTTCTCTGTCATCAGTTGACAAAGGAAGAGAAGACTAGGGCCTGGTTCACAGATGGTTCTGCATGATATACAGGCACCACCCAAAAGGGGACAGCTGCAGCACTATAGCCCCTTCTAGGACATCCTTGAACAACAGCCATGAAGGGAAATCTTCCCAGAGGGCAGAACTTCAAGCTGTGCACCTCATTGTGCACTTTGCTTGGAAGGATAAATGACCAGATGTGTGATGATATACTGATTCAAGGGCTGTAGCCAATGGTCTGGCTGGATGGTCAGGGACTTGGAAGAAGCATGACTAGAAAATTGGTGACAAATTTGGGGAAGAGGTATGTGGATGGACCTCTCTAAGTGGTCAAAAACTGTGAAGATATTTGTATCTCATGTGGGTGCTCACCAAAGAGTGACCTCAGTAGAGGAGGATTTTAATAAAGTGAATAGGATGACTCATTCTGTGGACACCACTCAGCCTCTTTCCCCAGCCCACCCCTGTCATCACCCAATGGGCCCATGAACAAAGTGGCCATGGTGGCAAGGATGGAGGTTACCCATGGACTCAGCAACAAGGACTTCCACTCACCAAAGCTTACCTGGCTACAGCCACTGTTGAGTGCCCGATTTACCAGCAGCAGAAACCAACACTGAGCCCTCATTATGGCACCATACCTCGGCGTGATCAGCCAGCTACCTGGTGGCAGGTTGATTATATTAGAACTCTTCTGTCACAGAAAGGGTAGCAGTTTGTCCTAACTGGAATAGACAGTTACTCTAGATACTCCAAGACTACTATTCATGGACTCACGGAATGCCTTATTCACCGTCATGTTGTTCCACACAGCATTGCCTCTGACCAAGGCACTCACTTTATGGCTAAAGAAGTGCAACAGTGGGTTCATGCTTATGGAATTCACTGGTCTTCCTACGTTCCCCATTGTCCTGAAGCAGGATGATAGAATGATGGAATGGCCATTGGAAGTCACAATTACAATGCCAACTAGGTGACAATACTTTGTAGGACTGGGACAAGGTTCTCCAGAAGGCCGAGTATGCTCTGAATCAGTGTCCAATATACAGTACTGTTTCTCCTATAGCCAGGATTCACAGGTCCAGGAATTAAGGGTTGGAAGAGGAAGTGGTATCATTCACCATCACTTCTAGTGACCCACTAGCAAAATTTTGCTTCCTGTTCCCACGACATCATGTTCTGCTGGCTTAGAGGTCTTAGTCCCATTGGCAGAAATGCTGCCACCAGGAGACACAACACTGATCCCGTTAAGCTAGAAGTTAAAATTGCCACCTGGCCACTTTGGGCTCCTTCTACTGCTAAGAAGGGAGTTACAGTGTTGTCTGGGGTGATTGATCTGGACTATCAAGATGAAATCAGTCTACTACTCCACGATGGAGGTGAGGAAGAGTATAGGTGGAATACAGAAGATCCCTTAGGGTGTCTCAGTATTACCATGCCCTGTGATTAAGGTCAATGGGAAACAACAACAACCCAATCCAGGCAGGACTACAAATGGCCCCAGACCCTTCAGGAATGAAGGTTTGGTTCACTCCACAAGGTAAAAAACCACAACCTGATGAGGTGCTTGCTGAAGGCAAAGGGAATACAGAATCAGTAGTAGAACAAGGTAGTCATCAATACCAGCTACAACCACATTACCAGTTGCAGAAACTAGAACCGTAATTGTCATGAGTATTTCCTCCTCTTTTTGTTAAGAACATGTTTGTGCATGTATACACTGGAACTAAAAATATCTTCATTTTATTTCCTTTTTTCTTTATCATGTGACATAAGATTTATTGATTTCATATCAGCATTTAAGTATTGTTAACTTTATGTAATAGTATTTGAGTTGGGAATTGCTGCACTTCTGGTTGTAAAAAGGAAAGCTGTATTATGTTAGGTATAATTATGACCTTACTATTGCCTTTATTTGAAGATTATATATGATCTCAGGAGTTATGTATGGATTCAAATTGACAAGGGGTGGACTTGTGATGATTAATATTGTCAACTTGATTGGATGCAAGGATGCAAGGTATTGTTTCTGGGAATGTCTGTGAGGGTGTTGCCGGAGGAAACTGACGGTTGAGTTGGTGGACAGGAAGAGGCAGGTCCTCAGTCTGGGTGGGCACCATCTAGTCAGCTGCCAGTGCCTGTTAGGACAAAAGCAGGCAGAGGAATGTGGAGGGACTAGACTGGCTGAGTCTTCTGGCCTCCATCTTTCTCCTGTGCTGGGTGCTTCCTGCCCTTGTACATTGGACTCCGAGTTCTTCTGCTTTTGAACTCTTGGACCTACACCAATGGTTTGCCAGGGGATCTTGGGCCTTCAACCACAGACTGAAGGCTGCACTATCAGCTTCCCTACTTTTGAGGTTTGGGGACTGGCTTCCTTGCTCCTCAGCTTACAGGTGGCCTATTGTGAGACTTAACCTTGTGATCATGTGAGTCAGTATTCCTTAATAAACTCCCTTTCATATATACATCTATCCTATTAGTCCTGTCCCTCTGGAGAACCCTGACTAATATAGAAAGTATATATTATCTGGCTTCCTGTTACCTCTTTGACATTATCTTCTACCAATCCTTCTCTTTCTTACTCTGTCCCAACTGTATTGGCCTTCTTGATGTTATTCACACACACCATGCAAGTTTCTACTTGCAAAACTTTACCAAAAACTTGGAAAAATCTTCCCCTGGTTTGCTAGTGGATTGACTCCTTACCTCCTTCTGGCCCATGAGAAAACATTAGCATGTCAATAAAGCCCTCTCTGAACACCCTAACTGAAATTGCACCTTTTTTTTCTGATTTCTATCCCCCATTCCATTTATTTTTTCTCATAGTCATCATCATGATCTGTTTGTCATTTTATCTAAATATCTTGTGTATTTATCTTTCCCTCTACCCCTATTAAGTATTAACTCCATGGAGGCAGAGACTGTGGTCTGTTTTGTTCATTGTATTCCTTTTGCTTTGACTAGGGCCTCAATAAATATTTGTTGAGAGATTTAAAACCTTCATACTTTTATATTATCTCTTCTTTTGAGATATTTTGAATGTTTGTTTAATGATTTCTTTCTTCTTTCTTTTTTTTTTTTGAGACAGTCTCTGTCACCCAGGCTGGAGTGGAGTGGCACGCTCTCAGCTCCCTGCAACCTCCACCTCCTAGGTTCAAGCAATTTTCCCATCTCAGCCTCCTGAGTAGCTGGGACTACAGGTGCATGCCACCATGCCCAGCTAATTTTTGTAATTTTAGTAGAGACGGGGTTTTACCATATTGGTCAGGCTGTTCTAGAACTGCTGACCTCAGGCGATCTACTCACCTCAGCCTCACAAAGGGCTGGGATTATAGATGCTAGCTGTCATGCCTGGCCTGTTTATCAATTTCTTATTCTTCCTTCTTTAGTAAAATATTCTACTACAGAGATCATTGTTTCTTATGAAAGCAGCTTCCAGCTACTTTTAGTAAAATAATAGTACTCACTAACATTTATATTGTGCTTACTTACTTTAATCTAAATGCTTTATCTATTTTAATTATAGGTAGTATAGGAACCCCATGAAGTAGGGGCTCTTACAATGTCTATTTTACTAATGAGGTGACACAGAAAGTTTAAAATTACATAGATAGTAAGTGATAGAGCCAGGCTATCTCAAATGCAAGGAATCTGACTCTGAAGTCTTCACTTTGAACCACAGTGCTATACTGCTTAGAGACAGAAGTTCAACGTTAAGTAGGTCTTAAGGATCCCTCTCTTCTTAATGATGTATATAGCCATTTTCTTTTGATTTATGGAAGCTGGCCTCTCTTAGTGTTGGAGTCAGTATGTTCTTGAAAAGGGTTGGATAAATAAGAAGCATAGTGGACATTCTTAGAAGAAGAAATTGAGTTGGGATTTGGTTTTCTGGTGGACTAGGACATTCTTTACCAAAGCATGACAATTGTTGACATTGAAAGAAAGGTGACAATTGTTGCCATTGTGAAAATCAGGACTGGAAGTAGTTTTGAGTTGTGGGAAGGAGCAAGGAGCTGGATTCTGTTTCCACGATGCAGCAAACCCTGGAACTGGTTCTGACCCAGCCACTTTGTTCTTCAGGAAGCAACCGGACAGGTGAACTGAAAAAATGGCTCAGGAAAGTCTCAAACACTTTGGGCCCATTAGGATGGGAAGTCATCTCAATCCAACACTATATCTTCCTCAAATAGCCTTTGGAGACAGCTTCCTTCACAGAATGCCGCTGTCCACATCCCCCTTTGCTGGCTACCTCAGTCACCATCCTCTGAGTTGACAGGCCCTCTGTAACCTGAGCAACCTCACCACTCTGGGGCAGTTCTGTGCTCTGTGAATGTAAATAGGTGAAAGGATGACAGAGCACTGATCTTCAAGGACCATTTGCATTTGATTACACTACTAATGATGCTTTCTACTGTTTTATAAATTCAACTTAATTGATTTAACATATACTAATTAGCTGCCTACTTTGCATAAAGTAGATCTCTTCTTAGAGCATAATACTGGGGAGTGGGTTCTTCCACCCTCACAGAGTCTTTACAACTGTAATAAGATGCTGCCTTATTCCCTGGAGTAACCACTGAGCCCCAGCTACCACGCTTCCAACACGGCCTGCCAAAGTCAGTTTTAAAGGTCCAGTTGCCATGAATTAGCAAACTGGGAAAGGGCAAAACTAAAACCTACTCCTCCTTTGGTGTGTAAAAGAGGAGAAAATGAAAGCTGTAGAGTGATTGTGAACTTCTTAAACCTGGTAGATGGTAACTCCAAGCACGACATTGCCAGCGAAACCATTAATTGCACTCAAACATTCAAAAGAAGTGATCAGGCTATACTTCAGAACCCAACACAAATGTTATGTTGACTTCTTCATGTTATATTTTAAGCCACTATTTCAGCATTTCCTTGCCTCGATCAAAATGTGTATGTTTTTAAATTATCGATTGATATCTCTGTCTCTCCCCACTAACCATAAATTCCTCAAGGGCAGAAACCCTTTCTTGTTGATCTACATAGCCTTAGACCTACCTGTGTCTGACATAATGGGACTCTCAATAGATGCTTGATAATTGAATGGATGAATGAGCAAATACATGAATGGACATATAATAATTTCTGTTTTCAGATTAATGTTATTACTATTGGTTATACATTTAGTTTTAACAAAAACTTTATAAAGAAATGGTGTCTCATATTAAAAGAGAGATTTGTGACAGATATTTTAGGGTAATCATATTTATTTTATATTTTTTGAAACAGAGTCTCACTCCGTTTCCCAGGTTGGAATACAGTAGCACGATCTTGGCTCACTGCAACCTCCATCTCCTGGGTTCAAGTGATCCTTTCACCTCAGCCTCTCTAGTAGCTGGGAATATTGACATGTACCACCATGCCTGGCTAATTTTTGTATTTGTTGTAGAGACAAGGTTTTGCCATGTTGCCCTGTCTATGCTCGAACTCCTGGTCTCAAGCAATCTGCTTGTCTCGGCCTCCCAAAGTGCTAAGATTATAGTCATGAACCACCACACTCCAGCAATCATTTTTTAAAAAAACATTTTAAAAAACTTAAAAAAATATTTTGTAGACCTGGGGTCTCCTTTGTGGCCCAGACGGGTGTCAAACGTATGGCCTCAAGTGATTTTTCTGCCTGGGCCTCCCACAGTGCTGGGATTACAGGCAATTATAAGCATAAAACACCATGCCGTACCTAAAGAAAATATATATATATATTTTAATCATACTTTAGCTTCTGGGGTACATGCACACATCATGCAGGATTGTTGCATAGGTACATACATGGCAATGTGGTTAGCTGCCTCCATCCCCCCATCACCTGCATCTGGCATTTCTCCCCATCTTATCCCTCCCCAACCTCCCCACTCCCCTGTTGTCCCTCCCTTGGTGCCCCCCAAACAGACCCCAGTGTGTGATGCTCCCCTCCCTGTGTCCATGTGTTCTCATTGTTCAACACCCACCTATGAGTGAGAACGTGTGGTGTTTGATTTTCTGTTCTTGTGTCAGTTTGCTGAGAATTACGGTTACCAGATTCATCCATGTTCCTACAAAGGACACAAAGTCATCATTTTTTATGGCTGCATAATATTCCATGGTGTATATGTGCCACATTTTCCTTGTCCAGTTTATTGATGATGGGCATTTGGATTGGTTCCAGGTCTTTGCTATTGTAAACAGTGCTGCTCTGAACATAAGTGTGCATTTGTCTTTATAATAGAACTATTTATAATCCTATGGGTATATACCCAGTAACGGGATTCCTGGGTCAAAGGGAATTTCTATTTCTAGGTCCTTGAGGAATCGCCACACTGTCTTCCACAATGGTTGGACTAGTTTACACTCCCACCAACAGTGTAAAAGTGTTCCTATTTCTCCACATACTCTCCAGCAAATGATGTCTTCAGATTTTTTAATGATCGCCATTCTAACTGGTGTGAGGTGGTATCTCAATGTGGTTTTGAGTTGCATTTCTCTAATAATCAGTGATGATTCATATGTTTGTTGGCCTCATATATGTCTTCTTTTGTAAAGTATCTGTTCATATCCTTCTCCCACTTTGGATGGGTTTGTTTTTTTCTTATAAATCTGTTTTAGTTCTTTGTAGATTCTGGATATTAGCCCTTTGTCAGATGGATAGATTGCAAAAATTTTTTCCCATTCTTTTGGTTGCCAGTTCATGCTAATTATTGTTTCTTTTGCTGTACAGAAGCTCTGGAGTTTAATTAGATGCCATTTGTCAATTTTGGCTTTTTTTGCCAATGCTTTTGGTGTTTTAATCATGAAGTCCTTGCCTATGCCTATGTCCTGAATGGTTTTGCCTAGGTTTTCTTCTAGGGTTTTTATGGTGTTAGGTCTTATGTTTAAGTCTTTAATCCATCTGGAGTTAATTTTAGTGTAAGGTGTCAGGAAGGGGTCCAGTTTCTGCTTTCTGCACCTGGCTAGCCAGTTTTCCCAACACCATTTATTAAACAGGGAATCCTTTCCCCATTGCTTATTTTTGTCAGGTTTGTCAAAGATCAGATGGTTGTAGATGTGTGGCATTACCTCCGAGGCCTCTGTTCTGTTCCATTGGTCTATATCTCTGTTTTGGTACCAGTACCATGCTGTTTTGATTACTGTAGCCTTGTAGTGTAGTTTGAAATCAGGTAGCGTGATGCTTCCAGCTTTGTTCTTTTTGCTTAGGATTGTTTTGGCTGTGTGGCTCTCTTTTGGTTCCATGTGAAGTTTAAGGTGGTTTTTTCAGTTCTGTGAAGAAGGTCATTGGTAGCTTGATGGGGATAGCATTGAATCTATAAATTACTTTGGGCAGTATGGCCATTTTCACAATACCGATTCTTCTTAACCATGAGCCTGGAATGTTTCTCCATCTGTTTGTGTCCTCTTTTATTTCATTGAGCAGTGGTTTGTGGTTCTCCTTGAAGAGGTCCTTTACATCCTTTGTTAGTTGTATTCCCAGGTATTTTATTCTCTTTGTAGCAATTGTGAATGGGAGTTTGCTCATGATTTGGTTCTCTGTTAGTCTGTTATTGGTGTATAGAAATGCTTGTGATTTCTGCACATTGATTTTGTATCCTGAGACTTTGCTGAAGTTGCTTATGACTTTCAGGATATTTGGGGCTGAGATGATGGGGTCTTCTAGATAAACAATCATGTTGTCTGCAAATAGAGACAATTTTACTTCCTCTTTTCCTAATTGAATACCCTTGAATTTTTTTCTTTTTATTGCCTGATTGCTCTGGCTAGAATTTCTAATACTATATTGTATAAGAGTGGTGAGAGAGGGCATCGTAAGATGTTTCCTTTATACAAAATAGGCATCTAATTTGCATATGTTAGATCAATTAACTTGAATTTATAGAACAGGAGAAAGCATCATAGTGTTGTAACCAAACGCAAGTCCAGTTGCTTGCCACTTGCAGAGTCTAGTTAACAAGAGTGAGGTCTAGTAGACACCAAGTGACCTTATTCCAGTGCTAGTTGAGGGGAAATAGTACAGGCACCTGCCTTGAGGGCACCACTTCAGCTTTCAGGGCAGAAAGCAGGAGCTTTAAAGAGGAACTTAGCATGAGTAGCACGCAGGGGAGTGAGGAGGTGTTGGGTCTATGTGACTTGTTCAATGTCCTTTTCACTGGGTGGTGTGGTGGTGCCATCATGGGCAAAGCTAGGCTGTAAATTAACCCTTGTCTGGAGGCAATCTCCCAGTAGGGGAGATAGTTCTGGAAGTGCCTGGTTTGTTTCAAGATTCCACCCCTGGAACTTCTGAATAAACACACAGATAAACTTTCAGTGCAGGAAGTTCCTAGTGGAGTGAAGGTAAAGGTTATCATTGCATTTCTGAAGAGCCAAGTAAAAGGTGAACAGACAGAGAAAAAGAAAAGAGGTTGAAGATAATTTTTAGGAAAATGGGGTATTTGGTTACCGTGGAAAGAGTAGAGCTGGTTGTAGTCCCATTTTTGCCACTGACCTTACTTACCTTGAACAAGGAAGTTAACCTCAGAAGTCCCACTGGCTCATATATTCTACAGTTTTATGAATTTATAAGTGGAAGTAAATGATATATCTACTCTCCAATGAAATCAATGAAAATGCAAAAACATAAAAATAAAAATAACCAAACTAAAAAAAACAAAACAAAAAACATGCAACTACCTCAAGGCACAACCCATTTTTCTAAGAAGAGAAGAATTTGAGGAATGATCTCCATTAGACTTTCTTGGAAACGGTTTATTTTGCAATTGTGCCACTAACCTCAGAAAAAAACTATTGTTTGAACATTTGACTCATTACTCAAAAACTCATATACTCTCTATTGTTCAAACAGATCAAATTCTACTTCATAGATGAGTTGAAAAGTTCATGAGATCAACAATAAAATAATAATGTAACTGTGGCCTGATCTGGAGAGCTTTGAGGCTCCATAGCTAAAAGAATAAAATAATATCCTGGTAAGTTAGATATATAAGAGGACAATTAAATCTTACTACATTTGTGTAAATATGCTGAAAATACCATAATAATATAACTTTAGCTGATAGAAAATGTTTTATAGCATATTTCTAACAGGTACTGCATATAATACACCCCCACAAAATCTTATATTAATTCACTTACTGGCATTAATTACATAATTATACTAATTAACATAATATGAACCTAATGTTATTATTGATGAGATTCAAGCCCATAGACCTGTGCCCTACAGCAAATTGGATGCTGCTAGTGCAGAAAGCAGAGCACAGGTGCGGTGTGCCCAGCAGGGCTTAGAGTTTTAATTAGATACATCAGAGAATGTCTGGATTATCTGTCACTTTCAAGTGCTTTTCAAAGCAAACCTCAAAAAATGTACTTTGCAATAATATGAATTGGGGGTGAGAAAGTCATGTATAATTGGGCTGCTAGCTTTGCATCAGAGAAGAAAAATAAAAAGCTCCAGTTCTAAGAACTGTCAGGAAATGGAGAGAAACAATCGCAGCCTTCAGCAGTACCTGGGACTTTTGGCATAAACTGATGCTTTTCAGTGTCTACCAGCTATAGAGAAGTTGTTATCAAACTTTAGGAAACATTGGGAAGCTTTCAACAAAATGCAGCCGCATAGTCCGCATCTTCAGAGATTCAGATTCATTCAGTGGGGCTAGAATGGGTCAAGGAATCTGTATTTTAAACAGGCATACCATTAAATGACAAATTTTATTTATTTGTTTGTTTTTGAGATGAAGTCTCCCTCTGTAGCCCAGGCTGGAGTGCAGGGGCGTGATCTCAGCTCACAGCAACCTCTACCTCCCAGGTTCAAGCAATTCTTCTTTTTTTTTTTTTTTTTTTTTTTTTTAGAAAGAAAAAAAAAATGAAAGAGAGAAAGAAAGAGGAAGAGAGAGAGGGAGAGAGAATGGGATTCTTGTTTTATTGTCCAGGCTAGAATGCAGTTTAAAAATGGGTATTAAAAAATTCTTTTATGCCAATAATTGTGCTTAACAATAGAGACAGGAAGGAATAGGGGATGAAAATAACAAACAAGCAGCCAACCAATATTTTATTTAAACCTGTGAAATGCTATGCAATTGCTGAGGAGTGATTTACTTCCAATTATGTGGTCACTTTTAAAATAGGTATAATGTGATACTGAGAAAAATGTATGTTTTGTGGATTTGGGGAGGAGAGTTCTGTAAATATTTGTTA
>PVKP010029794.1:0-28611 GCA_004027715.1 Plecturocebus donacophilus | reverse complement strand
TCGTTAAATCTTCTTTCAAGGTTCTTAGTTTCTTTGCATTGGGTTAGAACATGTTCTTTTAGCTCACAGAAGTTTCTTATTATCCACCTTCTGAAGCCTGATTCTGTGAGTTCATCACACTCATCCTCCATCAAGCCTTGTTCTCTTGCTGATGAGGAGCTGCGATCCCCGTAGGAGGAGAGGCATTCTGATTTCGGGTGTTCTCAGCCTTTTTGCACTGGTTTCTTCTCATTTTTGTGGATTTATCCACCTGTCGTCTTTGTAATTGCCGACTTTGAGATTGGGTCTCTGAGTGGAAGTCCGGCTTGTTGGTGATGAAGTTTTTTCTGTTTCTTAGTTTTCCTTCGGGGGGCGCTCCTTCCCCACAGAGCTGGGCCTTCCTGGGTTCAGCTGTGCTTCTCAGTCCTCAGCACTTCCAATTGTTGTTCCCCCTGTGAGGACGGGACCCGCCGAGCCCCTACTAAAAGGGCGTCCAGTCCCACACACTCCGCACCGAGAAGCGCCGCGCCGGCCAAAAGAGTCGCGCTGGCGACCCGTGTGGCTCCCTCGCCGGGAATCTGGCAGTCCATGGGCATCAAATATTCGTCTGCAACTGCGGCGTCCACTCGCTCTCTGCGCCCTCACCGCGAGCCACAATCCCGAGCTGCTGCTACGCAGCCATCTTGGATCTCTCTCCCGGGATTTATTTTTAAGCTATTTCAACAGTAGTGCTAATTTGACAAGCACCCGAGAGAGGCCTGACTAATTTGTGGTTAACAAACAGGCTTTATTTGTGGTAGATACTCAGTGGTGAGTGCTGGTTCTTATTGAGGTCTGCGGCCTCATCCAGATGTGGTCTACACTCAGCTTATCCTGGGAGCCAGGTGTTTTCCCAGGCTGCACCCTCAAGTCACTTTGGAAAGCCAGCTTTCATTTCTAATCTCCATCATGCATCATCAGAACTTTCCCCAAATACGCAGTAGCAATATGTACACCTAACACCCACAATCTTAGTTTCTAAACACCATTCTCCAACATAAAGAACCAAGGCTCCACCAGGCACGGTGGCTCACGCCTGTAATCCCAGCACTTTGGGAGGCCAAGGTAGGCAGATCACGAGGTCATGAGATTGAGACCATCCTGGCCAACATAGTGAAACCCCATCTCTAAAAATGAAAAATTATAAAAAAAAAAAAAAAAAAAAAAAAAAAAAAAAAAAAAAAAAAAAAAAAAAAAAAAAAAAAAAAAAAAAAAAAAAAAAAAAAAAAAAAGGAAAAGAATAAAAAAAAAGAGAAAGAATCAAGGCTCCTTGAAGAAATGGCAGACAGCAGGACCGGGGAAAAACAAGTACTAGATGAGCACAGTACACTTTCTGAAACCAGATATAAAGACATGCTCTGAAAAACGACAGTTAGTCAAAAAGCACACAGGATGTATTTTCCCAATGACAATATGTGGGACAATTTGAGCAACAAAATAAATGACAGTGTGGATTATAGCCCATAGAGTAAATGTCCATGCATCTACACAAATACAAATAAATAATTGATTGAATAAATACATGGGGAAGAAGGAAGAGCTCTTCCTTACAGTAGAATCCCAATTAACAAGTTAAGGAAGGAGGGCAACAGAAAATTACCATTTGAAGGCAGGTGTGGTGGCTCACATCTATCATCCCAGCATTTTGGGAAGCCAAGGTGGGCAGATCACTTGAGCTCAGGAGTTTAAGACTAGCCTGAGCAACATGGTGAAACACTGTCTCTATTAAAAATAAAAAATCAGCCACGGGTGGTGGCTGGCACCTGTAGTCCCAGCTTCTGAGGAGGCTGAGGAGGGAGGATCCCTTGAGCCAGGGAGGGAGGATCTCTCTGAAAAACTTCTCCCTGATATCATGGCAGGGTTCCTGGGGGGAAGTGCACATGCATTGCAAGAAGGTAGTGCTCCTATTAGCTGCAGCAGAGAGGAGGAACAGGAGTAAATCAGCCCCCAGTCAATGGTCTCTTCAGATCATCTACAGCCAGGCTATAAAAAGACCTCTCTAGAGGTTAGGAACCTTGTGTGCCCAGTCACTTGTCGGCACTGCACACCCAGCACAGGTCTGGACTTGGTAGATCCTCCTTCTAATAAATATTTGTTGAAAAGGAAAAACGAGAGAAAAAAATTTATATAAAATGGCAAAACTGAAAAATTCATTATGCCATTTAACTACACACTTAAAGATACTAAGTTGTATATGTATACCTTACCATATTTTTTTTTTTTTTTGAGACAGAGTTTCTCTCTGTAGCCCAGGCTGGAGTGTAGTGGCACGATCTCAGCTCACTGCAACCTTTGCATCTTAGGTTCAAGTGATACTTGTGCCTCAGCCTCCCAAGTAGCTAGGACTACAGGCACGCACCACCATGTCTGGCTAATTTTCGTATTTTTATTAGAGATGGGGTTTCACCATGGTGCCCAGGCTGGTCTCAAACTCAAGCGATCCACCCATCTCAGGCTTCTAAAGCGCTGGGATTACAGTTGGGAGCTACTCACCTGACCCCTTACTACAGCTTTTAAAAATTGAAATTCAGTACATGCCTTTGATCCCATCATCAGTATACAAAACAACTTTCCCCAGGTTTAGAAGACCCACCAATCTGAGTGGAAAAATCCAAAGGTATATTCTAAAAAGGAATGATTCCTTCTAGGCACTCTGAAAAGCAACCAGGAGTTGACACAGACCAACATGCTATCTTACCAGCTGATAGGTCAAGAACTAACAATCCTAATACATCTGTGGCCAGAAGCCTGGGGAAAGTACAGCCTCAGGAGCCACCTTGCAGTTAAAACCACAGGGTCTCGGTGTCCCTAAGCAGGAAGCTGGGAGAAGGGCCTCCATGCCTGAAGAAACAAGACTGGAAACAGTGACCAGTTAGGCCCTGCGTCCAAATGTCACCCACTGCCCTTTGGCCATGGCCACTTACATCACCAGCAGCCTAACTCGCATGAAATGGCTATTACTGAACCAGAAATTCTGCAGCCTCCATGGCTGAAGCCAGGAGAACATTAACATAATGCAGGATCTTATTACAAAACAGTGCTAAACACTGGTCCAAATCCTATATTAGAAAGTGAGCTCCTTGAGGGGTAACAGTCATGGCCTGGGCACCCTCAGATCCCCAGATGGGCACAGGGCCAAGCATAGGTGGCAATTCATTGGGTAAATATCAATCCTGAATTAGGAAGTACTCATTATAGCATAGTCTGTTAATGCATATATGTGGATACATCCTCTGGGACCAAATCAAAACCAGAGGACTTAAATCACCAGGTCTTGGAGGCCGTATTTTAGGTAATATCAGCCCCCAAAACATTTTGTCACAGAGGGCTTCCACCACCTGCAACATCAGAGAACACCCTTGTGGAGAAAATGGATGAGAAACTTACCCAGTGTTAGGTGAGAAGGATGAATCGAAAGTCAGCTTCAGTCCACGTGCAAGCTGAACAGAAAAGAAATTTGCCAGTAGGTTTAGTCACAAGGCAGGCCAGCAGATGTGAATTAATAAATCCGCATCTTTTCACAGCAGCCATTACCTGATCTTCCAAGGTAATCTCGGTGCCTAGTGTATTGTCGGTGTTCCATTTCTCCGTAAACGTCAGGCCGTACTCAGTCCATCTGTACTTGGTTTCCAGACTGCCTGTCACTTTGGTGGTCTCAGTGTTGGCTGAGCCTGAGCTTGTAAATTCCTTCAAAGGAGAGAGAGAGGCACAGCCTGCACCACAGCACTCACTGGCTTCACTCCACTCCTAACCAACTATACTTGCCTTTCTGCAAGAGCCAAGACCCTGAATGTGGGGGAGGGGGTGGGGCGCAGGCAAAGGCTAACCCTACAATTCAAATAGATATTTAAACTACAGATGGGAGTAAAGGAGCCTGCTATGTAAAGAAATCTTATGAGGAATTCGTTGTCAGCAGACAGCTTCCTTCCTCCCTGTAACTCTTCAGTCTGGACAGGCAAGCATCCCCCTTCTATATTGGCTCCAGCCCGGTACAGAGAAAAAGCACTGAGCCAAAGAAACTTCTTCCTTCTAACAATTACTGCATTCACAATCTAAAAGGGACTACTAAGATTACGTTAAAAACACTTACGTGATTGAACACAGTAAGTGTTGAATTTGAAAATAAGAAGCATAAGGAAAACTAAATCTGAGACCTGCCCCCATTCTCCTCTGAGTATTACCCTCTGCTGAACTGGGGGCCTATTGGCATGGTTCCCTGGACGACTCATCATGTAGAGGATGCACTGAATGTGACAACCACAAACTGCCAGAGTTTTTTTTTTTAATACCTTCTTTTGGCTTTGCCAGCCAGGTCATGACAGTTATTTGCTGATCTACAACAAATACCCACGTTCCATACAGTGGTCACTATTTGGGTAATGGGTACACTAGATGCCCAAACCTCACCATTACACAATACATCCATGTAACAAACCTGCACATGTATCCCCTGAATCCAAAATCTTTTTAAAAAATAAAAATAAATAAATGCTCATGTTACACGTGGGTTGGACTACTTACCAATCCATTCTCAGATTTTGTTTTCAAATCAAGCTTTATTAAGCCAAATCCTAAAGAAAGAAAAGGTAACTTTTAATAGGTTAAATAACTAACTAGAGAACAGCATCTCTGCCTCCCTCACGGTTGCTTCAAAATGCTTTTTTAAAAGAAGCACACTCCTGCCACAAGAGCTGAGAGCACCCAGTCTTTGCTGCTGCTCATGTGAAAAGCTCAGCTGCCACGGAACAGCAGCAGACAGAATGGGCACAGGCCCACCTGGGCCCCACCTGCACTCCCAGCAGGGTCTGAGAAAAAGATGCCTGACAGCCGGCAGAGACTCGGTCACAGGGCCTCGTGGGCATGTGCCTAAGCACAGGCTAAATATAGAAGCCGCGCTCCACTGCAGCAGCTTCCACAGGGCCGCTCCACACTTGGAAGAGAAAACAAGAACATCCACTTGACAGTACCAGTGCAGGAGCCTGTCTGACTAGGTGCTGAAACAAAAGTGCTTCGCTCGCCACAGACTGCTTCTTCTTTCCCTCACATGGAAGTTCCGAACACCTGACGTACCCAGGTCTCCTAAACAGTTATCGGTCAAGTCTCAAACATGCCAACTTGGTCTGTTAGCTGAAAGGCACCCCCTCTCTGCAACACTCACCATAGCCCTTGGTGAAGACATCCCTGGCAGATTTGCCAAGATCGGCATATGTGGGTGGCACAGCCATCTTCTGCTACGATAAAAGAATCACCAGAATAAATACATTGGGAATTAGGGAAATGAAGTTTTCCATCAGTAAAAATTATTAGATATAATTAGCAACCAATAGAAATCACCTAGAACTAAGACTTCCAGGTAGCTTATCCTCCCAGGTGTAGGCCAAGAAGCCCTCGCTGTCTTGTCCTTCATTTTGTGGCCAGAGCTTGAGGCATTCAATGAGTCTTTGTTGAAAGAGGATCAACACGTTAGACCTCTCCTCCTCAGCATCCTCAGGACTGAGCCCAGGCCCAGAACACAGTAGGAGTCAGGAAATATTTGCTTAATGAATAAACTGTCAAAGACACATTCCCATGAGCCAGTGACTGTACTGAATTGCAGGACTCTTGCCAATAAAACATATCCTCTTACAAAATGTCAGCTACTAGGACATTAAATGCATCAAACAGAAATCAGAGCTTTTCATGGAAACATCATTTTCCATGTGGCTCTGATTTCATTCATTCAACAAATATTTATGGAGTACCTACTATATGCCAGGATGGGCCCAATTTTTCACGAAACTTTTGGACTTTATGGGAACTCACTTCATATTTCTCACAGATAATACAGTAAAACCTAACCAATTTGGCAGCTCTTCACATGGAAAAAAACCAAATACACCCTCCAAATAAATTAATTTAAACATTTATTAAGCTCCAGGATGACTTTATTTTAAAGACCAACCATCAAAGGACCACTTGGGATTGCTATATATCACTAAGTCAATCAATAAACATTTATTAAGCACCTTGGTGTTCAAGGAAGGAGAGTAACTCAAATAGTCTTTGCCCTAAGGACCATACTGCATCCCTGGAAGCCTTTGCTTTCGCATGCTGTGTATGTGTGTACACAGGATTAAAATCCTAATCTGGGACTGTACACTGTGTGCTCTGCCCAGGAGGAGAGGGGGTCATGTATGAGAAAGCCTCATCTCCTGCACCTTCTCCATCCCTAGAATCATTAGTCTCAATTAACCAGAAGGATCATTCCATTAATTTTTAAAATACAGTATACCTAACTTATCAAAATGCATCTGCATATACACCATCTGAAGTTACATGTATATCTACTCACACAAATAAACACATGCATGACTTGCTCCTGACAAGTGGGAGGGAGTCCCCTAAAAAGTGGTTCCAATGATCCCATGGGAACAATATCACAAATGGAAGTTGCATTCGTGAGCAAGGTTTCAACTTCAAAGGCATTGCAGGAGGCCACAGACTCACTGAGTATGTTGTAAAAGAAACAGTATAAACTACAACTTTAAATTGTGAAGATGTGGTCCAGGTCCTACTTTCCTTTTTCCAGATGCTTTGTTAATTTTATCCCAGCTCACTTTTGTGTCAGAGCACAGAAGAGGAGCAAGCTGTTGACTCTGTCCTATTTTTGTCGCTGCTGTGTTATTTCTTGCACATGATCAGGCTGGAACCATGGGCAGGTCAGCTCATATTAGGATCAGGGTAGAGAGATGAGGGGGGATGATCCATTTCACACTGCCCGCCACTGGCTCTTTCAAGTCTGGGGGCTTCCTTCTCCCTACTTGTTCCCCCCTCCCAAACTCACCCTGTAGGTACATCCACCCCAGGCATAGACCAGGAAACCATCCACCAGATCCTTAAGAAATACCCTTTGCCTGATCCCTTCCTAGGAAAACAACTCTGAATTGAAATCTGAGGCAAGGTAACCCAGGGCAGATACAGAACATACCAGCAAAGGGCCCAGAACATTCTCCACTTGAGAGGATTAACAAGCCGTCAGTGGACCAAGTACCCTGCTTCAGTGCTACCCCTCCCCTGAGCCACAAACTCAGCTGGGAGAGGCGGCTGGGGAGGCAGGAGGAGAATCAGTCCAGTGGTAATATCTGTGGGTCAGTTAAGACTTCCCTGGACCTTAGGAGCCAGAGCCTTCCCCACAATTCTCCCGACCCCACAGAAGAGACACCTCCCAGACACAGTAGCCTTCACATCTGGACGGGTCCCCGCTCAGGATAAAGGCAGAACACTCATCCATTTAACATTCCCCTAATGCCCTCTCTCATTGCTAACCCCAAAACCCAACAAGCACAGCCACCAGTCAAAAAACACCCCACCCACAGCAAACATCAGCCTAAAGTACAAGGCCACTAAGGAGATTACCACCCAAGGACAAGGGACTCAGAGAGCAGAGCTCAGAAGAGCAGGCGGGACACCGCCTGGGGCCTCTAGGAGCTCCGACATGGCCAGGCTCTTCTGGGGCTGTGGGGTCCCACACACTTTCATACAGTTGGTACCAACAGCACACAAGTGAACTTGCTGGTTCACTAAAACATATCCTTATCCAACACCTCACTGTGACCATGCTGGAGGCTGGCTTTCTCATCTGTGTGTCATGCTGTCTTCCCTATCTCCTTGAAAACAGACGATGAAGCATAATCTCTCCCTTCTGGGTCCCCAGGTAAGCATTCTCCCCAGCACAGCACCTGGCAGGGAAGATGCACAGATACCATTGGCTGAATGGAATCAAGGCCACTCCTGGGCCTGACGGGACACCACCAAGGACAGCAAAAGGCTGACTCGTCCCTTCACTAAAGGCCCCCAACTGCCAGGTAGTGGTAGCTTCCACTCCTGCTTTGTGTGCACTTCGGCCCATCCCCTGCTACACTGATCTGACAGCACTAAGGAAGGCCCGAGACAGCTCTGCTACTCCCTGAAGTTCAGCTTTCTTACAGCTACAAACAGCACCCCCAAAATGTCCATTTTTACACAGCTCTCAAACCCATTTCAGAGACAATCTTAGGGTAGAAATAATAATCTGCATTAGTTTTCTAAAGGTGAGGACTGGAAGAAAGAAAAGTTGGCAACGTGCTTTCACTTAACACTCTGCCAGGGCGCTGACTTGAAGGCCAAACCCTGGCCCCGGCCCCCCCCCCAGCCGCTCCTTCCATAAGGATCTGCTCCAAATCAGTCTGTACAGTTGGCTACTGACACACAGCTGTCTCTGCAGCATCCACCCCACAGGGGCCTTCACAAGCTGAGCCTCTAGAGGATTCGCATGAAGCAGGGCCATCTGGCATCGGCAAAGCAGCCAGCCCTGGACAGACAGAAGTCAGAGGGTGAACTGGGGGAGACAGAACCACAGGCCTCTCTGTCGGAGTGACAGCTTCAGGGCTGAGCATGGGGGCTTCATTTCAACTGGTTGGTGGGAAACAGAGGGATGGGCAGGGCAGGGCCGGGCTGAACAGACCTGCCTGCAGTCACTGATTGCTTTGAGAAGGACCAGCAAGTCACACCAGGAGAGTCCCTGGTTCCCTTCCACAGCCTGCCAGTCTACCTACCCAATCTTTCCTTGGCTGACCTTGAACAAATTATGCAATCCCCATTCCAGCTGAGGAATGAAAATCCGGCCCATACTGGAAGCTCAGAGGGGAAGGATAGTGTATCTGTCACTATCACCCAGCGCAGTCTGCATAACACTTATGTAACCTCTGTCTTGGGGGTACACATCCCTCTTGACTCATCAGCTGCATGGCAGTGACAGCTGCTCTGCTCACAGTGCCCCCACCCCACCCAACCCCATACACCTACCCTCAAATCACACCCTTGAACTCAAAGCACCCCAGAGCCTGTCATGCATAAATTTATCCAAAATGTAGAAAAAAGCTACGTATATAAAGACGCTAAGGCCTGGCACATAATAGGCCTTCAATATAAACGTGTTTGATGAGTGAATGCGCAATGAGCATCAGAGTATTATTTAATAGTGGGGAAAAACGTAGAAACTTGGAATCTGACAATAGGAATTCAGTAAATTACAAAGCAACCATGAAGTAAGAGCTTCCTCTGCAGGGTCACTGCTGCAGCACCACCAAGAGTTGGGGAGTTGGGGAGACCCTCAACTAGCAATGACCCCCACTCCCTGCCTGCTCCCGCCTCGGCCTAAGGAGAGCTGAACTCAGGCTGAGGAGACCAAGTGCCTTCAGAAGTGAGCACTGTTTGCTTCTGACGTCAAAACTAAGCATGGACTTTATTCTAAGGGCCACCTAGAGCCACTGTTGAGTAAATGTCACATCTGTTTGGGAAGCTCACTTAACCAGCAGACTGGCAAAAATGCAGATGATAACATCCAGTGTTAGTGAGGGTGTGGAAGACAATCACTCTCATTCACGCCAAGTGGGAGTACTACAGGTACACTCTTTTTGGAGAGCAATTAACCCAGCAATAATAAATTAATTTTTTTTTTTTAATTTAAGAGTTGGGGTCTATGTTGCCCAGGCTGGTCTAGTAGCAATTCCACTTCTAGTAACTTACCCCACCGTAGCAACCAAGGAACTCAAAGATGTGTACATGAGAATGCTCACTGTAGCAGTATTTGTAACACAAAACCCAGAAGCAACTTAAAAGCCCAATAAAAGGCAAATGAATGAAAAAAAATTAAGGTACTATACTTGCAAACTAAGAAGTACCACATGGCAATCAAATAGAATAAGGTGGGTGGCTCATGTCTGTGATCCTGGGAGGCCAAGGTGGGCAGATCACTTGAGTCCAGGATTTTGAGACAAGCCTGGCCAACATGGCAAAACCCCGTCTCTACTAAATATACAAAAAAACTCAGCCAGGCATAGTGGTGCTCACCTGCAATGCCAGCTACTCGTGAGGCTGAGGCACAAGCTTAAACCACGAGGTGGAGGTTGCAGTGAACTGAGATTATGCCACTGCACTCCGGCCTGGATGACAGAGCAAGACTGTCTCACTAAATAAATAAATAAATAAATAAGGTGGATATATGTGATGGCATAGAAAGCTAGCTATGATACAGTTATATGAAAAAGAAGTCAGAAAATTCGTAACTCCATATAATGGGAGGAAAACGTTTTTACACATCTTTCAGTGTTCATTAATGGATGGGAAAGCATGTGGAAGAATACAAGCCAATCTGCAAATTGTGTCTGGTTTAGATACACTTCTGGAGAAGGAGGTTTAGGGAAGGAGTAAACTTCAAATCAAATTTTCATTTTTTGTTCTGCTTCACAATTTAAGCTGTTTGTTTACATTGTTAATCCGTTTAAGGATAAAGAATTTTAATACAAAAATTAGCTGGGCATGGTGGCAGGTGCCTGTAATCCCAGCTATTTGGGAGGCTGAGGCAGGAGAATCGTTTGAACCTCAGAGGCGAAGGTTGCGATGAGCTGAAATCATGCCACTGCACTCCAAACTAGGTGACACAGCGAGACTCCCTCTCAAAAAAAAAAAAAAAAAGAATTTTAAAAGTCAACCACTGCGCCTGAAATTGAGCTATGTTGTGTCCACAAGTCACATTCCAAGGCTGCTGCAGCAGGGATGCCAGAAGGCTACCTAGAGTGTCCATACAGATTCTAAGAACAGATTTAGACTATACTGAGATGGAAGAGTTATCAGGCACATTTCACTCCCAGGTGACCACTGGTGGCTTGGCCACCCTGCCAGAAACCATGAGCAGGGAAAAGCTCCCTAACTTCAGTGTGCACAAGAATCACCAGAGGTGCTTGTTCAAGAACAGCCTGCCAGAGGAGGTGGAACTCCTCCTGCCGTGCCTCTCAGCCTGTGCCTAACAGGCAGGGCTGTCCCGAGGTGCCACTGAGAAGAGGAAGCTCAGGGCAGACCCTGCACTAAGCACCTACCAAGCCCCCACATAATAGAAATAGGCTCTTTTCTCTGCAGAGGCTCCCTCAAAAGAATTCAGGCATGTGCCAGCGTGGTGGCTCATGCCTGTAATCCCAGAACTTTGGGAGGCTGAGGCAGGAGGATTGCCTAAATGCAGGAGTTCGAAACCAGCCTGGGCAACATACTGAGAGCCCCCAACTCTTTTAAATAGAAAATAAAAAGAAATTAATAAAAGGATTCAGGCAGACGAACTTTGTACCCCTAGAAAGCCAACAACTACTGTAATGGTTGATACAGGGAGCGGGGTGCCCATGGGTCTCCAAGACTCAGCTAGGAACAGCTGGAAGGAAAAGTCTCTTGAACACAGATAAATACCCAAATGTGTTGTGACACTGCCTTGAAAGGCAAGGATGTGGCAGGGCTGGGACCTGAAGACCAGAAGCCACCCTGCCACAGCATTTCCCAGCCCATCCAAGTGCCCAGGCAGCAGGCATAGTAACTACAGAAAGGGCTGTCAGGCAGGCAGAAGCTCTAGCCCTGGCTCTAGCTTTTTCTGGCTATGTGATCTTGAGCAAGCCATTTATACTTAAGGTCTCAATTTGCTCACCTACAAAATGGGGCTAACAAAGCCTACCTTAGACAGGCCTAAGGAAGTTGTTACACGGAGTAAGTGAAACAGGCAGAACAGCAGGAGTGTCTGGCACAGAATAAGTGCTCAACAAAGGGCAGTGGTAACCATAATCCACCACAATGGATACTCTGTCTGCCCCTCCAGATCTACTCTCCCTCCTTCCACCCTGCTCTGTGCCCCCAGAACGGATCATTATGGACTGCTATCCATAGGCTTATGATTGGGCTTAGTCTATCGATGCAAGGCACTTGCAGAAGATGGGAGTTTAGGGAAGAATGAAGTTGGGGTACTCATCCCAAGTCTCCCTCCCTGCTGGGCCTCAGATGGGCAATGACTACGTTCCTCTACCCAAGGTCACAGCTCCTGTCAAGAAGCTCCCTTTCTTGTAGGCCTCAGGGTGTTAACAGACCAGACCGGACACCCTGTCCACAGCTTTGCAAACGATGTCTTCATTAAACTCTCTTGGATTACCAAGTGTAAGTGTGCACCAGATCCCTGCAAGGACTCTAAGCAACAGAGCAATCACAATCATCACCATCACTGCCATCATCTTAGGACTCTGCTGAGGAAGAGAGTTCTGTAGAGAAGTCTCTGGTTCCACTGTTTCACCAACACCATTCTAGGTGGTCTGCCAGGGCAGAACTAGACCAGCCTATAGGAGGGGCATCAAACCAGCCAGGGATCACAGCAACAGCACCTCTTCCGAGCCCTGAGGATCAGGAAAAGCAACTTCCCCAGCAGAAGGCAAGCCTAGCTCTAGAAGCCAACATGTGGGGGCGAACACAATCAGCAGCTCACTCCTGCACACATGCACACATACACAATGGCACTTTCTCTTTCTTGCCAGGAAGAAAGAGCCCAGGGGAACAGTCCCTGGTTCAAGCTCCAGGATGCTGGCAAAGCCGATGGCCCTGTGCTCTGATAGCAGGTCTGTGTACTTAATGCAGCTGCTCTACCCTCCATCCTTCCACAACAGTCCCACAGTAGGCAGTAAAGCTTTACAGGGGTAGCTTCTATTTTGAAACACCCTGAGAGCTGGGCTACCACCAACACGGCTGAGTTCCATGCTGAGCTCCTAGACTCAGGAGAAGGTTGCTGACTCAGGGTAGCCTGCCCACCCATCCATCAAGGGGTGGTGGCCTGGGCTGGCAGCCAGCACACTATGGTCTGGATTCCAGGCACACCTGGGGCTCCTGCCTGACCTCAGGCACCTCGAGTTCCCTGGAGCCTCACTCGCCTGGCTTGACCAGGTGGGATTGAGAAGACAGTGCTTGGGCAGTTAACCTAGGGAGTCAAACAGACCTGAGTTCTAACCCAACCCACCACTTTCTAGTGGGCAAGTCACAACCTCTCCGCTCCTTTTTCTTCAGCTCTAACATGGGGAAAGAGCGCCTGGATTGGCATCACCGTGAGGACTGAATTAGCTCGTTAATTAATATACAACACTTAGTACAGTGGCTGGCACATGGTAAGCAGGGAACACACACAGTATTTTATCAAAAGTTTTCATTTTGATAATAATGGTTGCTGAGCATGTTCAAAAGGTCGCTCCGAACCATAGGGTCCAGAGTCCTTCACGTCCATAATGAGACACTGTTTAGCTGACCAGGTCCTGGAAGAATGCCTCCCACCAGATCCCAGGGAAAACTGACTCTTATAATAGACACTCAGCACCACTGTCCTTGCAACAAATAGGGGTGAATCCTTTGTCCACTGCCAGCTGACCTACACTCAGCCATGCACAAGTTCACTCTGATTGGTGCGGAACAATAGCATCTCCCATCTGAACAGCAATTTTGACTTTTCAAAAGGCATTCACATCTACTAGCTCCTTGCAAGGGTCCTCTGGAGTGTAACTGCAATGCAAGAGCACCACCACTCAGGCCAGGCCTTGAATCCCAGCTCCACTCCTGCCAGGCTGTTAGCTCACAGTGGTTACTTCGCCTCTCTGTGCTCAAGTCTGCTGACCTGTGAAATGGAAACACACTACCTCTCTCCCAGGGTGTGTAGGGTGATGGACTCAACGTCACAGAACATTCTTTGAGCCTCTAGAAAGGTGCGGAGCAAGCCCTTAATCAGCAATCACTGTGATGCCAACCATACTTTTATAGCAGAGAAACTGAGGGACAAGAAAGTGACTTACCTGTATGGGACGGACCCTACTGCTCATCAGACCTGTGTTGTGGGCCCAAGCTGCTCTCCAGTGCTCTTTCCAGCACAGTTCTGAGTAAAGAATCTAGAGTCCCACCCATCCCAAACCCCCTGAGTAAGTGGTTAAATGGAGAGATGTGCCCAGACCCAGCTGAGGAGCCCACTGGTCACCTTTTCTCAGTGGCTACCACAGGAGTCCATGGAAAGCCCAAAGCCACAGACTACAGAAACTCGGAGCACCAGGAGGGGCAGCCTCCAGGCTTGGGCTGGTCCTCAGACACACATGCGCCTCTCCCAGTCCCTACCACTGAAGACACTGCACAAGGAGAAATTTCATCAAAGGCAAAGTGGACTTCAGTGCTTCAGGAGCAACTCCCTGGTAAAGGTGGAGGGTGGATGCCCTTCACCATCCCAGCATGGAGTTCACTGTCCACATCCGCCTAGTGTTCAGCAGGGGCAGGGGCCCATACGCACCTCATCCCTGTATGATCCCCTGCTTTCTGTGCTACAAATAACCCCTGCCTATAGCCCGACTCTAGAATAGTAGAAATAAAACTAATCAACAGTAAGGAGTCCCCGCTACCCAGAGGCAGGCAACATACTCAGGACAACTCCAGCACAAGCCATCAATCCACCCACCATGAGGGAAGGAGTAACAGGTCCAATGCCTCCTGCAGAACCCCATTCACCCATGTTACCCTCCCTGCAAGCCCAGAAACACCAGTTCAACAACTTTTCCTCGAAGGAAGACGATGTATTTAAAGCACTTATTTCAAGACTGTTACAGTTCTTTAAATATTTGTGACTCTCTGCTAGGTGAGGCTGTTTTCTGCAAGTGAGATGTCTGTGTCCCTCAAAAGGATGTTCAGGGCTGGGCATGGCAGCTCACGCCTGTAGTCCCAGCACTTTGGGAGGCTGAGGCAGGTGGATTGCTTGAGGCCAGGAGTTTGAGACCAGCCTGGCCAACATGGCAAAACTCCATCTCTACTAAAAATACAAAAATTAACCAGGCCTGGTGGTATGTGCCTGGGATCCCAGATACTCTGGGAGGCTGAGGTGGGAGGATTGCTTGAGCCCAGGAGGCAGAAGCTGCCATGAGCTGATATGGTGCCACTGTACTCCAGCCCAGGCAACAGAGCAAGACTCTGTCTCCAAAAATAAAAAAATAAAAGCCAGGATCAAAGGACTATGGTCTGGGCCTGCAGCCCTTATATGCCCCTTCAATAATTCCACATATACCTAACGAGCACCTATGATGTTCCCGCTACTGGAATAGTAAAACTCTGTCAATAAGAGCGGGTGGATTCTGATAGAAGAGTGCATTTATCCCCGCCCCAGACCATTCGCAAGCACCTACTGTGTGCCAGGCAGCACCAGCCCAGTTACTGAAGACACAGGGTCTCAGGCTGATCCTTAGGAGCTCAGTCGGTCCAGAGCTGGGGTGGGTAGAATGAAGGCAGGCCCTGGGTAGTCTGCCCTGGCCTTGCCAACAGTGGAGGAGTTTAGGAAATGGAGGCGTCCTTTAACCTACCTCCCCAGGAGAGCGGGGAGGCTAGTCAAGGGGACAGGGGCACCAGGCGGAACGGGCCTCCAAACCAGGGTCTGCTCCTGCATTCAAGGTCTGCACATGCAAACTTACATCTCGAGCTTGAAAATGTCCATTTGTAAACTTACAACGTTTTTCATAAATTATCCTAAAGTTACTCAACACCTGGTATACAAATGCTTGTTAATAGTGCAAGAATGCTTAAAAACAGGAGCTACATTTACTGAACCCTTTCCACAATGCACGTGTAGCAAAATGATCTGCGGGGGATGGGCTGGATTCACCCAAAGTCCCAAAGGTGTCAGGGTTTCTACTGAGCCCTTCTCCACACCAGCACTGCTCGAAAGGTTTCATGTTAGTTCATTTTTTTCTTCTCCAAAACTCAACGAAGGAGAGGTATAACTGCTCCCACTCTACAGACGAGAAAACTAAGGTTTGGGGTCCTCCCAGTTGTGTGACCTTGGACAAATCACTAGAACGGCGGGCCTCTATTCCAACGTCAGGCTCCGAATCAGTTTCTCGAATGCCCCGCCGCATTTGGCGAATGAATGAAGGACTGAACCAGGAATCACTCCTAAGGCCAAGAAGGCCACATCCTTCCCCGTGAGGCCTCCTTTTCTGAGGCCAAACCTCCAGCCCAGGCCCGAGCTCCGGCCTCTACGGCCTAAGTCGAATCCCGGCCGGCGCGTTCCTCCCCGAGAAGGCTCTGGCACAGGCGGGCGGTGCCGGGCGCCAGCTTCTGCGGGCGTGGGCCGGTCAAGGCATGTGGGCCTGGGGGCTCGGGGCCACGGTTGCTACGTGAGCTCACTACCGCGGCGGCAGCGTGGCCCGCACCAGTCCCTGGGCCTGGCCCGGCGAGCGTGGGCGGCGGACGGGTCTTCGCCGGATCCGCGCTGGTGGGATCCAGGGCCAGAGGGCGCCTCCGGGGAAGGTCACCTAGACGCGCAGCCCGCCGTGCCTCCACGCGGTCGCCCGTGTCCTTCCGCCTGCAAGCCCGGGCCACCTCTCGCCGCCAGCCGCAGGCGTCTCTGGACCCACGGCCTCGCGCTCCCTAGCCCGAGCCCGCTCAGTGCCCGCCTGCGCGGCCTTCTCAGCCCGCCGCTGCCCAACCAGGCCCGCGCGGGCCGCTCCCGCTCCCTCCTCGGGGCCGGGCTCCCAGGGCCCCTAGCCCTGGCCCTCGCCCACCCCTCCCTCAGCGCCTCCCTCTCAGCTCCTCAGGCGCCCGGCCCGCCGTCCCCGGTGCAAGGGACCGGGCCCTTTTCCGCTGCGCCTACCTCCTAGGCGGTGGCGGCGGGCTCGGTGGCGGCTACGGCGGGGGCTGCGGCGCGGAGGCAGGGAGCGGAGCGGAGCGAGCAGCGGGGCCAAGGGCGGGGCGGCGCGGACAGCGGCGGCGCGGACCCGCCTCCCCTCCCGCGCGCCCTGCCCGGCGCGCTCCGCCCCCAGGCCCCTCCCGGGAAAGCGCCCAGGCCAGGCCTAGGTCCCCATCCCTCTCCCAAGCCGCGCTCTTACCCTTCCGGGTCCCGCAGCTCCCGAAGCGGAGACGGGAGCCTGCGGGCGTGTGCAGGCGCGGGGGAGGATCTGCGTGAGCCCGGGCACGGGGAGGCGCAGGCCTGACGTGTGCACCGTGTGTGCGTGCGCGGGGACACGCGGGTCCTGGCTGGAAACCTCGGCCCCAGTGGCAGCGCTCTGGAAGGGGAAGGAGGCCTTCCGATTCGCTGAGCGGTGACCCTGAGGTCCCTGCGCTAATGGAAGACGCACAGGGCTCCTGGGCCTCCTGCTCCGCCTCGGTGCTGCTAGATCCCCCGGGAGTTGATGTAGTGGCCGGCGCTGGACCCGAGCCTCGCCTTGGTGGACGAAGTGGCCCCTGACCCCTCATCAAAGCCCGCGTGGGCCCCATCCCCCGAGGGCAGTCCCAGGCCCGGCGCGGACGCTGGGCGCCGGGGACGGCGCAGATACAGAGTAGCGGCGGCGACTGTGGCTCCCGGGCGCCGGATACATTGTGTCTGGCGCTTCCGCCCCACCCGCGCGGCACTGGACAATTGCGGAGAAAACCGCTGTGCGCCGAGTTTGCACTGCAGATTAGCGATTTTCTCCTGTGGTAAAGCTACTAGCAGGCGATTTCCGTGCATTTCAGAGGTAAAAAAACAAAACAATAAAACGTGAATTGGGTTTTGCGAGGTCCCTGCTGGGCCTCTCGGGGCGAAGAGATCACGCCGGTTCTGGCCGGCCGAGGGCGCCCGGGTGAACCGGCGACCAGCCGGGGCCTGGCCTCCTGCGGGACCCAGTTAGTGTGTGTTGAGTGAACCGTCAGCTTCTCCCTGCTAGGCCTAAGCGAGCGGTCTCGTTTGTCACTGAGTGTCTCCTGTGTTGCGCGCGAGGCCCATTCGAAGCACGTTTCAAGAATTAGTTAGATGGACGAAGATTCTGCACGCCCTTCGCCTTTGATCTGCAAACGTCCTCGAAAGCTTGAGGCGTCTAGGGCCCTGTGGAGGAGGTGCCGGGTTACGGAATCAGGACACCCCTCACAGCCAGCTGCGACAGCAGCTAAAGCAGCGGGCAACTGGGGCTGCGGAGGAGGCAGGCAGGACTGGTTGCTGGAAAGAGGCGGCAGATTACATGTGAAAGTGACGACTCGAGTTAGGAAAGATGTTCCAGTGGGTTGTGGTGCTGAGGAAGAAGGCAGCTGATACAGAGTGGGAGTGGGGTGCAGTGGGGTGCAGTGGGGTGCGGCAGGGTGCCTAGGCCCTATGTAGGGGCTGGGGGAGAGTGACGGGGAATGTGAGGAAGAGCCCTCTTCAAGATCCTGGTTAGTGGAGGATGGATTCTGTGACCCTCCCAGGCCCACGAGTTGCCTGGGGACTACGGATTTCCCAGCCTGGTGGTCCCTACCCTCCACATGGAGACTGGTAGGCAGAAGAAGGGCAGGACCTCAGGGAGGCCAGCGGGACAAGGCGGGCCTCTAGGAACCTCAGCGGGCTAGGAACAGATGGCAGTGCAGCCTGGTTGTGAGGCTGGGAGAGAATGTGGAAAGGCTCCCTCCCCTCCAGCACTACTTCTCACTTTCAGGAAACAACCTGGAGGCCAGGCGTGTTGGCTCACGCCTGTAATCCCAACGCTTTGGGAGGCCAAGGCGGGCAGATCACTTAAGGCCAGGAGTTCGAGACCAGCCTGACCAACGTGGTGAAACCCTGTCTCTACTAAAAATACAAAAATTAGCGAGGCGTGGTAGTGCATGCCTGTAATCCCAGCTACTCAGGAGGCCGAGGCACCAGAATCACTTGAACTTGGGCAGTGAGTCCAGATCAAGCCACTGCACTCCAGCCTGAGCGACAAAGTGAGACTGTCTCAAAAGAAAAAAAAAAAAAAACCCTGGAGAGAGTTCTCCATGGCCTCTGCTACCCTGGGCCCTTTCGCCAGCTCCCCTAGGTGCTAGTTTTGGATTAACCGCCTAGTGTCTGCTGAGCCACTCACTTACTGGCCGCCTGACCTGGAGCGAGAAGTCTGGCCTCTCAGAGCCTCAGCTTCAGTGTGTTGGTGTAAGTTTAAAATGGGACACATGAAGAGTAGACACTCAGTAACGGGCCAGGCTCAGAGGCTCACGGTAATCCCTACTGTTTGGGAAGCCAAGGAAGGAGGATGGCTTGAAGCCAGGAGTTTGTGGCTGCAGTGAGCTAGCATCCCACCACTACACTCTAGCCTGTACCACAGAGAAAGTTCCTGCCTCAAAAAATAGTACTAGTAAGTTTTTTTTTAAAGAAAATCAGCTGAGATCTTCAGGTCCCATAATCACTAGAATCCACTGACCCACCTCAACCCTGAGGAAGAGGGGAACCCCCCTAAACCCCACCTCCACCCCATCTGCCACAGCTGTTTGGGCTTTGGTTTGGCCCCTGACCCAAGCCAGGCCAATCAGATCCTCTCTTGCAAATTTGAACTGAGAAACCCAGAGATGAGAATGGCAGAGGGGAAAATGCGGGAGCTTCCAAGGCCCTTGGGTAGACCTAGGTCTGGCATCCCTTCGGCGTTGGGAAGCTAACAAGGGCATTGCACAGAGCAGAAAATGGAGCAGCCGCTGCAGCGGGTAGCTCTGGGCCCCTGTTCCTTGACTGCCCCCTGTTCTTTCCGTGAGTGGGTTTCCCTGTGTCACTTTAGTAACCCCACTTGAGCTTAACCCGGCTAGAGCAAGTCCCTGATGAAGATAGTCTTGGTGAGTGGAGAAGGAGGTTTGTGGGGACAGGACAACCCTAACCTCAGTTTTTCTCTGGGGGAATGACGCTGTTTCCCTCTCCTTTCAGTCAGCAAGCTTTCGCGGAGCTGACTCCATCCGACTCCAAAGCCTTCCTGGGAGTGGCCACATGGCCCAGCCTGACCAATTAGAGCCCTGTATACCTGTCCTGCCCTTCCCCCCAGGGATGGACCAATGAGACCAGATGAGAATTCCTGGGGCTGCAGAAATGAAGGCGTTCCCTAAAATTGAAGCCAGCCCATAAGAGAAAGGCAGAGATGAGGTCCTGAATCTAGCCATGCCTGAGCCTACGCTCTGTACTTGCCAGCTGCCTGAGCCAATGGATTCCTGTTTTGCCTCGTCCATTTTGGATTGTTTTCTTCCAGATGCTAGCTCAGTTCCTCTCCTCCCTTCAAGCAAAACAATGTAAAACATCCAAGGAAAATGAGATTTTTCTTTTATTGTTAATATTGGAATGGGTTACCAATGTAAGCATAATTTATTTTAGGGAATTTGGGGTTTTCTTCTTACTTCTAACTTACAGCCCTAGGGCTTCTACTGTAGATATTTATCAAAATGGAAAGCAGCCGATTACCTTCTAAGAACATAGGTTGAAACATCCCATTCTCCTCTTTTCAGAGCCTGATGTCCCTGGATCTCTACATGGTTTCTTAGCATTGTCTATGCCAAGTACCAGAGCTTGAAGACAAAGTCCATGAAGGCAGAAATGGTAGTAACTTATGTAAATTAATTTTTAAAGAGAAAAATATTCTGCTTGTAACCAGCATCAATTAATTGGAATATAAAGCTGCATTGTCATAAAACTTCACCTTCCGATCATTTTCCAGTGAACTCTTCACACTAGAGTCTGGGTAGGAAGAATCAAGATGGCGTGTTTGTGGTCAAGGATCTCAGCCCACACTCCCCACATTGTGCCCTGACACTCAGCATCCAGGGAAGGACCCAGCCAGGCCTCCAGTTTCTGAGTGACAGCAGTAATCACTTGGGGAAACAGGATGGGAACCATCCCAAGATAAACACAATCAATAATGTTCTCCTGTATATCCCAAAACATGAAGTGTCCTAAGTGCAGTGACTCACGCCTGTAATCCCAGCACTTTGGGAGGCTTAGGCAGATGAATCACCTGAAGTCAGGAGTTTGAGACCAGCCTGACCAACATGGAGAAACCCTGTCTCTACTGAAAATACAAAATTAGCCGGGCATGGTTGCACATGCCTGTAATCCCAGCTAATTGGGAGGCTGAGGCAAGAGAATTGCTTGAACTTGGGAGGCGAAGGTTGTGGTGAGCCGAGATCGTGCCATTGCACTCCAGCCTGGGCAACAAGAGTGAAACTCAGTTTTAAAAAAATTAAAATAAATAAAACAGTTCCAAGAAATTCCAATATCATAGCTATGTCCTTTAAGAATTTTGTATACATATACACAGAGAGACAAATATTGGAAAGAAATGTATTATTAATGAAATATTTATGAGAATTGATCAATTCTTTTTCTCTTTTCTTTTCTTTCTTTCTTTTTTTTTTTTTTTTGAGACAGACTCTCACTCTGTAGCCCAGGCTGGAGTGCAGTGACACAATCTCAGCTCACTGCAACCTCTGCCTCCCAGGTCCTGCTTCAAGCAATTCTCCTGACTCAGCCTCCGGAGTAGCTGGGATTATAGGCATGCACCACCATACCCAGCTAACTTTTGTATTTTTAGTAGAAACGGGGTTTCACCATGTTGGCCAGTCTGGTCTTGAACTCCTGACCTTGTGATCCACCTGCCTCAGCCTCCCAAAGAGCTGGAATTATAGGCGTGAGCTACTGCACCTGGCCAGAATTGATCAATTCTTATTAATTGAAACAAAATTATTTTTTTCTTTTTTTCATAATCAAGTCTCAGCAGAACCACAATTATTAAGTCGTGTTTCTATTTATGAGGCTCTGAGTGATTTTTTTCTTTGGCTCTTTTTACATTTCCCTTATATTATTTTGTTTGTTTTGTTTTGTTTTTTTCTTTTTCTTTTTTTGTCGAGACAGAATCTCCCTCTGTCCCCCAGGCTGGAGGGCAGTGGCACCATCTCGGCTCACTGCAACCTCCACATCCCGGGTTCAAGCAATTCTCGTGCCTCAGCCTCCCAAGTAGCTGTGACTACAGGTGCGTGCTACCACATCTGGCTAATTTTTGCATTTTTAGTGGAGACGTGGTTTTGCCATGTTGGCCAGGCTGGTCTCAAACTCTTAACCTCAAGTTATCAACCCGCCTCGGCCTCCCAAAGTGCTGGGATTACAGGGATGAGCCACCACACCTGGCCTCCAAATATTCTTTAATGAAGACATAACACCTTGATTATAAAAAGAGAGAACTTTTTTCAGCTTTAAGAAAGTCGTGAGGTTGATCAGGAGATATGTAAAGTGATACAATCCTTCTGAAAAGCAATTAGGCTATATTCGATAAGAATCATAAACTTATTCCACCCCCCTTGACCTGCTGCTGGGAACCCACACATACTTATCCTAAGTATGAAGAATGCACGCTGCAGGAAAATGGACAGCAGCCCAGTATGGAACACAGCCTGGTTTCCAGCTTGGGCATATGGAAATCACTCACAACCTTGTGGAAAGATGGTTACAAAAACTTCCTGTCGGGAAATAGTTCTGTTACAATGTTAATGGAAGGCAATCTATGTTCAGCATTACTGCAACCCCAGTATTAAAGACTGTGGAGGCAAACTACGGTAAGTACAATAATGGGCCCCCAAGGATATCCACATCCTACTCAATGGAACCTGTGAACGTAAAAACAAACAAACAAAAAATACATACCAAAAAAACCCTACTTTTTTGACATATAAAAAACTGTATATATTTAATATATATATATGTCAATGAGTTTGGAGATAAGTATATTTCCATGAAACTATCACTACCATCAGGCATATCAACATACCCATCACCTCCCAAAGTTTCCTCCCCGATCCCCATTCCCTTTTTGGTAGGAACACTTAAGATCTATCCTCTTGGCAATTCTAAGTATACAGTGCAGTATTGTTAGCTGTAGGCACTGTGATGTACAGCAGATAACGATTAGTGATGATGAACATTTTTTTAGCATGTTTGTTGGCCACTTCTATGTCTTCTTTTGAGAAGTGTCTGTTCATGTCCTCTGCCCACTTTTTTTCTTTGTTTTTAGTAGAGATGGGGTTTTGCCATGTTTGCCCAAGCTGGTCTCAAACTTCTGAGCTCAACCAATGCACCTGCCTCAGCCTCCCAAAGTGCTAGGATTACAAGTGTGAGTCACTGCGCCTGCCCCCCTGCTCACTTTTTAATCAGGTTATTTGTTTTTTGCTTGTTGAATTGTATAAGTTCCTTATAGATTTTGGATGTTAGACCTTATGTCAGATGCACAGATCTCCAGAATTTATCTGACATAACTAACCCTTATACCCTTTGATCATCACCTCTCCATTTTCCCTTTCCTCCAGCCCTGACAATCACCACTGTACTCTCTGCTTCTATAAGTATGGTTATTTTAAATTCTACATTTAAGTGAGATCATACAGATGTTAAGGATCTTGACATGGGAAGACTGTCCTAGATCATCCAAGTGGGCCCAATGTAATCACAAGAATGTAATCACAAGTTCTTTTTTTAGGCAGAGTCTTACTCTGTCACCCAGGCTAGAGTGCAGTGGCACAATCTCGGCTCACTGCAACCTCTGCCTCGCGGGTTCAAGTGATTCTCCTGCCTCAGCCTCCCAAGTAGCTGGGATTACAGGCGCCTGCCACCAGGCCCAGCTAATTTTTGTATTTTTAGGAGAGACAAGTTTCACCATGTTGTCCAGGCTGGTCTCAGACTCCTGACCTCAGTTGATCCATCCACCTCGGCCTCCTAAAGTGCTGGGATTACAGGTATGAGCCACCATGCTCAGCCTACAAGTTCTTATAAGAGGAAGACAAGAGGATCAGGGTGAGAGAAGGCGATTTAATGACAGAACAGAGTGGGTCAGAGAGAGAGTGAAAGAGAAAGAAAGATACTGGAGATCTACAATCCTGGCTCTCAAGATGTCAGAAAGGGCCATGAGCCAAGGAATGCAGGCAGCCCATAGAAGCTAAAAAGACAAGGAAGCAGATTCTCCTCCCAAAGCCTCCAGAAAGAGGTAGCCCTGATGCCCACTTAATTTTAGCCCAGAGAGACTGATTTCAGACTTCTGACCTCTAAAACTGTAAAATGATAAATCTGAGTGGTTTAAACCACTAAGTCTGTGGTAGTTTGTTACAACAGCAATAGGAAACTAATATATAACCTCTAAAAGACAATTCTAGAAATGATTTATTAGAATGGGGCTATGGTATGAATGTCTCTTAAAATTGATATGTTGAAATCGTAAGTCTCAAGATGATGGTATTAGGAGGCAGAGCTTTTGAAATGTGATTATTATCAGGGCAGAGGCCTGAGAGAGCTTGTTCACCCTTCCCACCACGTAAGGACACAGTTAGCAAGCATCATCTCTATGACACAAGCAAATGGAAAAACACTCCAAGCTCATGGATTGGAAGAATCAATATCATTAAAATGTCCATACTACCGAAAGCAGTCTGCAGATTTAATCCTATTTCTATCAAACTAACATCATTTTTCCCAGAATTAGAAAAAAATTCTAAAAAAAAAAAAAAAGAAAGAAAAAGAACTATTCTAAAATTTAAATTGAACAAAAAAAGAGCCAGAATAACCAAAGCATCCTAAGCAAAAAGAACAAAATTGGAGGCATCACATTATCTGATTTCCAACTATACTAAAAGGCTGCAGTAACCCAAACAGCAGAGTACTTGAACAAAAACAAACACATAGACCAATGGAACAGAATAGAAAACACAGAAATAAAGCCACACTCCTACAACCAACTAGTCTTCAACAAATTGGACAAAAATAAGCAATGGGGAAAGGACTCCCTATTCAATAAACGGTGCTGGAATAAATGGCTATCTATATACAGAAGAACAAAACTGGATCCCTGCCTATCACCATGTATAAAAATTAACTCAAACAGATTAAAGACTTAAATGTAAGACTTCAAACTATTAAAATCCTAGAAGAAAACCTAGGAAATACCCTCCTAGACATCAACCATGGCAAACAATTTATAAATGACTAAGTCCTCAAAAGCAATTACAACAAAAACAAAATTCAGCCTGGGCTACATGGCAAAAACCCAACTGTATAAAGAATACGAAAATTAGCCTGGCATGGTGCCCCACACTTGTAGTCTCAGCTACTCAAGAAACTGAGGTGGGAGGATCGCTTGAGTCCAGGAGTTGAGGCTACAGTGAGCTATGATCACACCACTGCACTCCAGCCTGGGTGACAGAGTGAGACCCTGTCTCAAAAACAAAAACAAAAAATAGACAAATGGGACCTAATTAAACTTAAGAGCTTCTGCACAGCAAAAGAAACTATCAACAGAGTAAACAGACAACCTACAGAATGGGAGAAAATATTTACAAACTACACATCTGACAAAGGTCTAATATCCTGAATCTATAAGGAACTTTTTTTTTTTGAAATAGAGACAGGGTTTCACCATGTTGGCCAGGCTGGTCTTGAACTTCTGCCCTCAGATGATCCTCCCACCTCAGCCTCCCAAAGTGCTGGGATTTCAGGTGTAAGCCACTGTGCCCAGCCTCTATAAGGAACTTAAACAGTTCAAAAAGCGAAAAGCAAAGAACCCCATTAAAAAGTAGACAGAAGGCCAGGGGCGGTGGCTCACGCCCTTAATCCCAGAACTTTGGGAGGCTGAGGCAGGCAGATCAACTGAGGTCAGGAGTTCAAGACCAGCGTGGCCAACATGATGATACCCCATCTCTACTAAAATACAAAAATTAGCCAGGCATGGTTGTGGGCACCTGTAATCCCAGCTACTCAGGAGACTGAGGCAGGAGAATTGCTTGAACCAGGGAGGTGGAGGTTACAGTGAGCTGAAATCATGCCATGACACTCCAGCCTGGGCAACAGAGCAAGACTCCATCTCAAAAAGAAGGTAGGCAGAGGACATGAACAGACACTTCTCAAAAGAAGACATATGGCCAGGTGTGGTGGCTCATGCCTATAATCCCAACACTTTGGGAGGCCAAGGCAGGTGGATCACCTGAGGTCAGGAATTCAAGACCAACCTGGCCAATGTGGTAAAACCCCAGCTCTACTAAAAATATGAAAAATTAGCCAAGCGTGGTGACGTGTGCCTGTAATCCCAGCTATTCAGGAAGCTGAGGCACAAGAATCACTTGAATCAGGGTCAGAAGTTGCAATGAACCAAAATCAAGTGACTGCATTCCAGCCTGAGTGACAGAATGAGAATCTGTCTCAAAAAAAAAAAAAAGAAAGAGAAAAGAAATACAAGTGGCCAAAAAACATGAAAAAATGTCCATCATCACTAATCATCAGATAAATGCAAACTGAAATCACAGTGAGTACCACCTCACACCAGTCAGAATGGCTATTATTAAAAAGTTAAAAAATAGATATTGGTGAGGCTGCAGAGAAAAGGGGGTGCTTATACACTGCTGATAGGAATGTAAATTAGTTCAGCCACCGTGGAGAGCAGTTTGGAGATTTCTCAAAGAACTAAAAATAGAACTACCATTCCACCCAAAGGAAAATAAATCATTCTACCAAAAAGACACATGCACTTGTAGGTTGGTCACAGAGCAATTCACGATAGCAAAGACATGGAGTCAACCTAGGTGCCCATCAGTGGTGGATGGAATAAAGAAAATGTGGTGTATATATACCGTGGAATACTACACAGCCATTAAAAAATCAAGAAATGAAATCGTGTCCTTTACAGCAACATGGATGCAGCTACAGGCCATTATCTTAAGTGAATTAACACAGGAACACAAAATCAAATAATGCATGTTCTCACTTATAAGCTAAACATTGGATACACATGGACATAAAGATGGAAACAATGGACACTGTGGACTACAAGAAGGGGAAGGGGGAGCAAGAGTTGAAAAACTACCTCTTGGGTACTATGCTTGGTACCTGGGTGACAGGTTCAGTCATACCCAAACCTCAGCATCATGCAATATACCCTTGAAACAAATCTGCACATATAACTCCTGAATCTAAAAGAAAAGTTGAAAAAAGGAAAATAAAGTGTCATCTATGAACCAGACAGCAGACCCACAACAGACGCCAAATCTTCTGGTACATTGGTCTTGAACTTCCAGCCTTCAAAACTGTGAGAAATAACTTTGTTGTTTATAAGCCACTCAGTCTATGGCATTTTGTTATAGCAGCCTGGATGAACTAAGGCAAATGGTAAAGTTGTAAGTGGCTTTTTTTGGGTTGTTTTTTTTTTTGAGACATAGACTTGTCTCACTCTGTTGCCCAGGCTGGAATGCAATGGTGCGATCCTGGCTCACTGCAACCTCTGCCTCCCAGGTTCAAGCAATTCTCCTGCCTCAGCCCCCTGAGTAGCTGGGACTACAGGTGCACACCACCACCCTCAGCTAGTTTCTGTATTTTTAGTAGAGACAGGGTTTCACAATGTTGGCCAGGCTGGTCTCAAACTCCTGACCTCAGGTGATCCATCTGCCTTGGCCTCCCAAAGTGCTATGATTATAGGCATGAGTCACCGAAACTGGCTGGTTTTTTTCTTTTTTTTCCTCTGCTTTCCAGCTTTTTAAAAAAATATTTATTTATTTAGAGACAAGGTCTGGCTGTATTGCCTAGGCTGGAGTGCAGTGGCATGATGTTGGCTCACTGCAACCTCTGCTTCCTGGGCTCAAGCCATCCTCCCACCTCAGCCTCCCGAGTAGCTGGGACTACAGGCCCCACCACGACCAGGTAATTTTTGTATTTTTTGTAGAGATGGGGGTTTGCCATGTTGCCCAGACTGGTCTCAAGCTTGTAAGCTCAAGCAATTTGCCTGTCTTGGCTTTCCAAAGTTCTGGGATTACAAGGATGAGCCATCATATCCAACCTCCAACTTTTAAAGGAGGTCGCATGTGGCATTAAAATCAAACAACGGGAGAGAGATCCAAGATGGCCGATTAGCAACAGCTCAGGAATGTAGCTCCCAGTGAAAGCGCAGAGAATGAGTGGATGCCGCATTTTCCGACGAATTTTTGTTGCCCACAGACCAGGAGATTCCCGGCAGAGGAGCCACACGGGTCGCCAGCGCGACTCTTTTGGCTGGTGCGGCTGTTTTGCCGGTGCCCCAGGGCAGCGCTTCTTGGTGCGGAGTATACGGGACGGACGGGCTCGGGTGGTCCCATCCCCACAAGGAAAACAGCAATTGGAAGCGCTGAGGACTGAGAGTTTCACAGCAAGCACAGCGAACCCGGGAAGGTCCGGCGCTGTGGGGAAGGGGCGTCTGCCAAAGGAAAACTAAGAAACAAAAAAACTTCATCACCGGGTGGAGAGAGATCCAAGATGGCCGCGTAGCAGCAGCTCAGGATTGTAGCTCCCAGTGAAAGCGCAGAGAGGGAGTGTACGCCGCAATTGCAGACGAATTTTTGATGCCCACAGACTGGGAGATTCCCGGCGAAGGAGCCACATGGGTCGCCAGCGTGACTCTTGGCCGGCGTGGCGCTTCTCGGTGCGGAGTGTACGGGACTGGATGCCCTTTTAGTCGGGCTCGGCTGGTCCCATCCCCACAAGGAGAACAGCAATTGGTAGCGCTGAGGACTGAGAACAAGCACAGCTGAACCCGGGAAGGCCCAGCTCTGTGGGGAAGGGGCGCCCCCCCGAAGGAAAACTAAGAAACAGAGAAAACTTCATAACCAACAAGCCGGACGTCCACTCAGAGACCCAATCTGAAAGTCGGCAATTACAAAGACGACAGGTGGATAAATCCACAAAAATGGGAAGACAGTGGAAAAAGGCTGAGAACACCCAAAATCAGAATGCCTCTCCTCCTACCGGGGATCGCAGCTCCTCATCAGCAAGAGAACAAGGCTTGATGGAGGATGAGTGTGTTGAACTCACAGAATCAGGCTTCAGAAGGTGGATAATAAGAAACTTCTGTGAGCTAAAAGAACATGTTCTAACCCAATGCAAAGAAACTAAGAAACTTGAAAGAAGATTTAATGAAATTTTAATGAGAATGGACAACTTAGAGAAGAATATAAGTGAATTGATGGAGCTGAAAAACA
>PVKP010029793.1:0-28610 GCA_004027715.1 Plecturocebus donacophilus | reverse complement strand
GAGGCTGAGGCAGAAGAATTGCTTGAACCCAGGAGGTGGAGGTTGCAGTGAGCCAAGATGGTGCCACTGCACTCCAGCCTGGTGAAAAGAGATGCGCATGAAGTGCTGTGTTTAATATGATGCCAAACATGGGAAATACAAGCGTACGTCCAGAGGGGAGATGAGAAAGTAACATGTGAACATCAAAAACAGCTTTGTGAGGGCGCGAGATTACTGGGGAATGTCCTGCATTGCAAATACTCTGTCACACCGTGCAGTCTTTCCCATAGCAACAGTAAAAATGTAACAAGCTATAATACATTCAATTAACTAAATTATTATGCGAAACCCTTTCCCAGGAGTACAAAGGAAGTGCAGAAGAGACTGAAAGAGTAGGTGTTCTGCCCAGGGAGTGTGAGTTATGAGGCCATGGGGTGGGGACACAGATGGGTGACTAGTGAGCAGGAAGTCAGGGTAGGGGAGCCCAAGGTGGTTTTTTGTTTTGTTTTGTTAAAAAAGACAAGGTCTCACTCTGTTGCCCAGGCTGGAGTGCAGCGGCACGATCTCAGCTCACTGCAACATCTGCCTCCTGGGCTCAAGCCATCCTCCCACCTCAGGTGCCCGAGTAGCTGAGACTATAGTATGTGCCACCACGCCTGGCTAAGTTTTGCATTTTTTAGAGACAGGGTTTCACCATGTTGCCCAGGTTGGTCTCCAACTCCTTGGCTCAAGCAATCCTCCCACCTTGGCCTCCCAAAGTGCTGGGATTACAGGTGTAAGCCACCATGCCCGGCCTAATCCAAAGAGTTTTAACACCAGTCAGGTCACCCAGAGGCCTGGGCTTTGGAGTCAAATACAAGAGTCTGAGCTCAGATCTGCAAGCTGCTCATTGCAGCTGAAAGCAAGTACAGGAGCCTCTCTGAGCTTCACTTCCCAGATTCTTACCCAGACACAGTGCTATGTCCCTGTAACTGGTTGAAACGTGTCCCAACAAAACTCATATGTTGAAGTCCAAACCCCTAGTACCTCAGAATGTGACTCTCTATGGAGATAGGCCCTTTAAAGAGGTAATTAAGATAAAACAAGATCGGGCCAGGTGTGGTGGCTCACACCTGTCATCCCAGCACTTTGGGAAGCTGCTCACACCTGTCATCCCAGCACTTTGGGAAGCCGAGGCGGGCGGATCACCTGAGGTCAGGTGTTCGAGACCAGCCTGACCAACAAGGAGAAAACCTGTCTTTACTAAAAATACAAAAATTAGCCAGGCATGGTGGTGCACACCTGTAATCCCAACTACTCGGGAGGCTGAGGCAGGAGAATCACTTGAACTAGGGAGGTGGAGGTTGCGGTCAGCCGAGATCATGCCATTATACTCCAGCCTGGGCAATAAGACTGAAACTCCATCTCAAAGAAGAAAAAAAAAAGAAAAAAAGTAAAACAAGATCATATATCATATGGCCCAGCACTTTGGAAGGCTGAGGTGGGCAGATCACCTGAGGTCAGCGGTTTGAGACTAGCCTGGCCGACATGGTGGAACCCCATCTTTACTAAAACACAAAAATTACCTGGGCATTTTGGCCACTGGGCATGGTGGCATGTGCCTGTAGTGCCAGCTACTCAGAAGACTGAGGCACCAGAATCACTTAAACCCGGGAGGCGGAGGTTGCAGTGAGCTGAAATTGCGCCACTGCCCTCCGGCTTAGCTTGGGTGACAGAGTGAGACTCCATCTCAAAAAAACAAAAACAAAAACAAAACCAATGAGCTCATATGAGTGAGCCTTAATCCATATGCCTGGCATCTGCATAAGAAGAGGAGGAGATGAGGACAGAAACATATACCCAGAGGGAGGACCATGTGAGGACACAGCAAGACAGCAGCCATCCGCAAGAGGTGGCCTCAGAAGAAACCAAACCTTCCAACACCTGGAACTTGGACTTCCAGCTCCCAGAAGTGTGACAGAATCAACTTCTGTTGTTTAAGCCACCGAGCCTGTGGCATTTTGGGATGACAGCCCAAGCTGACTCATGTACTTCCTTATGCAGAGCTGTGAGGATAGTATCTCCAGCACAGGCGGGCACTCAAAAGTCATCTGGGGCCAGGTGTGATGGCTCGTCTATAATCCCAGCACATCAGGAGGCTGAGGCGGGTGGATCACTTGAGGTCAGGAGTTCGAGACCAGACTGGCCAACACGGTGAATCCCTGTCTCTACTAAAAACACAAAAGTTTGCTGGACGTGGTGGCGTGTACCTGTAATCCCAGCTACTAGGGAGGCTAAGGCAGGAGAATCGCTGGAACCTGGGAGGCGGAGGTTGCAGTGAGCTGGGATCACGCCTTTGCACTCCAGCCTGAGTGACAAGAGCAAAACTCTGTCTCTAAAAAAATAAGATAAAATAAAAGTCTTCCGGGAAAAATGAGCCAAGTAAGGGCCTGGCACCTGTCCCCACACCACTGCCCTATACAAGGCTGGTGCTAGAAGAGTCAATCTCAGTGTCCATCAAGGAATCAGTTTAGAAGTTCCGAATGACTGTGAAGCCCTGTCAAAGACAGCTTCTCCTGTGATTCCTGTAGTCACTGTGATCCCTGCAGCAGCTGGGGTGAGGATGGGCAGGACAGACAGCATGGCTATATAGCTTGCAAAACTAAAGTTTAGTTATGTTGAGGAGTTTTGTTCCAAGTCAAAGAGCAAGCAGAGTCTAGAGAGGGATAGAGAATGCAACACTGTGGCTGGGCATGGTAGCTCACGCCTGTAATTCCAACTGAAAGCAAGTCCAGGAGCCTCTCTGAACTTCCCAGATTCTTATCCAGACCTGGGGCTATCTCCCTGTAACAGGTTGAAATGTGTCCCCTCCTGTCCTGCCTTGAGCAGGAGGATGCCTTGAGCCAGCACTTTGGAGGCTGAAGCAGGTGGATCACTTGAGGCCAGGAGTTCAAGACCAGCCTGGGCAACATGGTGAAACTCCATCTCTGCTAAAGATACAAAAATTAGCCAGGCATGGTGGTGTATGCCTGTAATTCCAGCTACTCAGGAGGTTGAGGCAGGAGAATCACTTGAATCTGAGAGGCAGAGGTTGCAGTGAGCTGAGACTGTGCCACTGCACTCCAGCCTGGGCGTCAGAGCAAGACTCTGTCTCAAAAAAAAAAAAAAAAAAGGAATGCAACATCATAAGCCTCCAAGCTCCATTCCCCCCCACTACTAAAAAACAAGCCTCTGATTGATAGTCCTCACAATATAAACATTTAGAAATTCCACAGCACCACATAAACAGTGAAAAGATAAGCAACAAAGAAAAAATGCTTTCAAAATATATAACCAACAAAGGAGAAATAATCATAACTAGAATAAGCTTCTATAAATCAGCAATTAAATCCAAAAATATCCAGAGTAACAGTGGCAACAAATATAAATATATAAGTCACAAAATACATAGGACTGGTAAATAAACAGCTAAGAGTAGACACAGTCTCAGTGAGAATAAGGGAAATGCAAAATAGAGCAAGGAAATGCCTTTTCATTCACCCATCAGAGTAACAAGGAGTAAAAAGAATGATGGGGTTGCCTCTGTGGACAATATACACTGTTGGATCATAGCAATTTAGGCATTCTTTTTGGCTGACAATTTTATAGCGTCTGTTGATATTTATCAGGTGCATCCCCTTGTAACATAGCAATTCCACTCCTAGAAATCTATGAAATGGAAAAAGTCACACATATGTAAAAGACGCATGTAGAGGAAGATTTCCCACAGCAAATCTTGGAATAGTAATAACATGTGAAGAATCTAATTGTTCATCAAGAGGAAAATGATTAAATACATTATAATACACTATAGAATTCTATGCTGTACTTTAAAAAATGAGGCCAGGTGTGGTGGCTTATGCCTGTAATCCCAACACTTTGGGAGGCAGAGGTGGGCAGATCACTTGAGGTCAGGAGTTTGAGACTAGCCTGGCCAACATGGTGAAACCCCATCTCTACTAAAAATACAAAAATGAGCCAGGTATGGTGGCGTGTGCTGTATTCCCAGCTACTTGGGAGGTTGAGGCAGGAGAATCACTTGAACCTGGGAGGCGGAGGTTGCAGTGAGCTGAGATTGCACCACTACACTCCAGCCTGGGTGACAGAGGGAGACTCTGTCTCAAAAAAAATAAATAAATGAATAAAAATGACAAGTCTGGCTGGGTATGGTGGCTCATGCCTGTAATCCCAGCACTTTGGGAGGCCAAAGTGGGAGGATTGCTTGAGGCAGGAGTTCGAGACCAACCTGGGCAACAAAGCAAGAACCTCTCTCTACAAAAAATAAAAAATTAGTCAGGTGTGGTGGCGTGTGCCTGTAGTTCTAGGTACTTCAGAGGCTGACACAGGAGGATGCCTTGAGCCAGGAGGTCAAGACTGCAGTGAGCTATGCTTACACCACTGCACTTCAACTTGGGTGACAAAGCAAGACCCTGTCTTTAAAAGTATTTTTAAAAATATATAGCCAGGCGTGGTGGTGCATGCCTGTAATCTCAGCTACTCAGGAGGCTGAGGCATGAGAATCTCTTGAACCCAGGAGGAAAAGATTGCAGTGAGCTGAGATCGAACCACTGTACTCCAGCCTGGGTGACAGAGCAAGACTCTGTCTCAAAAAATAAAAATAAAATAAAATAAAAAAATTAGAAACTAAAAAGAAAGAAAATAGGTATATTTATATCAAGATGTAAAGATCTCCAAAATATATTGATAAGGGAAAAAGCAAGCTTCTAATCAGCATGTACAGCACAGTATCATTTTTATATACATACGTGTGTGTGTGTGTGTGTGTGTGGGTGTGTGTACTTATATGACTTTGTAAATGCATGGAAAAAGATCTGGAAAATGCCATTATTAACAAATTGGTGCATTTATCTCTAGGGAGACGAGTGAGATGGAGAGGGGTCATGAAAGATGACTAAATTTTATGTTATAAATTTTAGAATTTTGAAATATTTTGCAATCTTTTGTTTCCTAACTAAAATTAATGTCTCAACAAATTCCAATTGGAGATTGCATGCTGGAATCAGCTCCGGCTCACGCTGAAACCTGTGATGCCCTACGAGGGACTCTCTAATGGTCGAAGGTCAGGTATATAGAAGGATACTCCTTGGGTGAGTTTTCGGGCAAGAGGGTCCAGAGATCACATCAGAGAAGCCACTGCATCAGTGCACACAGACCAACCTGGCAGGCAGCAATCAGAGAGGGGCTGGATCATTTGACGCACCCGTGGCACAATTCCTATGAGGCGGAGGAGCAGAGCCGCCCATGGTGATGGGCCCTGCAAAGAACGGACACAGCTGCAACCAGGTGTGGGGGCAGGGGTTCAGGTACAGTACCTGTCTTCTGGCCAGGCTGCAGGCCTCACCCCACCCTCTGCGGACAGGCTTCTGGCAGAAGCTCATGGCCGTGGACAACAGTGACCTTGAGATTAATGGCTGTGGCTGCTCAGGAATGTGGCCCAGGAGAGGCTACCTGTGCAGATGTCCAGGCACGCACCGGCATTCACTTTATCATGGTCCAGAGAGGTGTGAGGAGAGGTGCCAGAAATGGATAGAGGGTGTCATAAGTAAGTGTACACAGAAGACACGGAGAAGGGCAAGAAACGATAGGTGCACTGAGGCTCAGACAAGTCATCTCTGAATCCAGCAGCCATGCTGATGCCCTCTTTAGGGCACTTCCTGTGGAAGGCTTGAGTCACACCAACCACTCCTCTTTGAAGCCCCCTGGTCCTCTTGCCATACATCCACTGTCTTCTAACCTCCTCTGTCATTACTTGCAGGCATGAGTCAGTCCTCACTCCCATCCTCTTCTCACTCCATCATGGGGCCCGAGCAAATGGTGTCCATCCCATAGCTCCACGTCCTATCTCCCTGTTCACATTTCCCCATCCATAGCACCCGCATAGTCTGCCCATCCAAGCTGCAGACCTCCACTATCTCCTGGATGTCCCCCACCTTCTTTCTCCCCTGAGCTTCCTGAGTTTTGTTTCCCTGCCTAAATCCAGAGCACACTTGCTCAGTCAGCTATTCAAGGCATCCGGCTGAGTGCCCAGCTGAGCCTGACAGCTCTCCTCTGCTCCCTCATCATAACTTTTCCCTCTCCAGACAATTCTTTCTTTCCCTCAGCACCAGCCAGAGATCTGAGGTTCAGCTCCTGCAGTTTCTCCCTCTCCTCGTGTCCCTATATGCAATGAATCCCCAAGTCCTTAAAAAATCATTTGCAAACCCATATCTTCTTTTCCACCTCGACCAGCCATACCCCTTGCTTACTTTTGGGGTCTCAGCTTTGATGTGTACCCCTTCACATCCATCTTCCATGACATTATAGGGATAATTTACTTAAAATACCATCTGCCACCTGTCATTTCTCCTCCATGGCTCCCTGATATGAACAGTAGCAAGTTCAAGTTCAAAGTCCTTTGCAAACCACAGCCTGCCAGGGGCTAAGCCTTGTGGGGCTCAGCACTTCCCAGTCCCAAGCCTTGGCTCCACTGGCTGCTCCCTGCTCTCATGCTTTCACTCATGTGGCCTGAGATAAACTGCCTTTCACTCCCTTGGTGGACTTCCACTCATCTCTGAACATGGGGTATGAGCTTCCCCTCCCCCAAGGAGCCTTCCTTGACAGTTGCCACCCCAGCAAGGGGCTGGAAGGCTGCTTGGTGGAGCGTCTTTCTCAGAGTCTTCATCATACTCTTCTAGATTTGTTGCTGCACTCACTACACTGACTCATAAGGCTCCATTGGAAAGTGTGTCTCCCCAAAAAATATCCAGCACCTGGGCTAGGAAGGAGTCCTACCCACTGTATTAGTTTCCTAGGGCTGCCAAAAATTTTGTGGCGTAAAACAACAGAAATGCATCTTCTTGCCGTTCTGGAGACCAGATGTCTAAAATCAAAGTGTCAGCAGGACCACTTTCCCTGCGAAGGCTGTAGGGCAGAATTCTTCCTCACCTCTTCCAGCTCCTGGTAGCTTCAGGTGTTCTTTGGCTGTGGCAGCCTAGTTCCAATCTCTGCCTCCAACTTCACACGACCTTCCTCTCTTGGGTCTTCACCTGGTGGTCTCCTCTGGGTGTGTGTCTAAGTCTACATTTCTCTATTCCCATAAGGACATCAGACATATTGGATTAGGAATCACCCACATGACCTCATCTTGACTTGATTACATCTGCAAAGACTCTCTTTCCAAACAAAGTCCTGTTCACAGGTGCAAGGGGTTAGGACTTCAATTATCTTTTTTCCTTTTGAGACAGGGTCTCACTCTATTACTCAGGCTGGAGTGCAGTGGGGTGGTCATGACTTACTACAGCCTTAACCTCCTGAGCTCAAATGTTCCTCCCACCTCAGCATTCTGAGCAGCTAGGACTACAGGGGCACCCCACCATGCCCAACTAATTTTTAAATTTTCATTTTTTTGTAGCGACAGGATCTTGCTATATTGCTTGGGCTGGTCTCGAACTGCTGGGCTCAAGCAATTCTCCCACCTTAGCCTCCCAAAGTGCTGGGAGTACAGGTGTGAGCTACCATGCCCAGCCTAACATACCTTTTTAGGGTTCTTCCCCGTGTGTTCTGTGTATATCTTTCTTATGACAATTCAACCTGCAACACTCGCTTTGGCATTACTGCTGCCCCACACTGTACCTGGCCCACCGTAAAACTTGGTTGGCTGGGCAATGTAGCTCACACATGTAATCCCAATGCTTTGAGAGGAAGAGGCAGGAGGATTGCTTGAGCGCAGGAGTTCCAGACCAGACTAGGCAACACAGCAAGACCTTGTCTCTACAAAAAAAAATAAAAATAAATTAGCTGGGCATGATGGCATGTGCCTGTTTCCCAGCTACTCGTGAGGCTAAGGCAGGAGGATCAGGATCACCTGAGCCCGGGATGTTGCGGCTACAGGGAAGTATAAAACTGATCACATCACTGCACTCCAGCCTGGGCAGCAGAGAAAGAACACCTCAAAAAAAAAAAAAAAAGACTCAGCCAGATCCTTTGAATAGCTGACTGAGCAAGCGTGCTCTGGATTTCAGCAGGGAAAGAAAACTCGGAAGCTCAGGGGAGGAAGGTGGCTTGCAGGAGGCAGCTCTGGAACTGGAGGTGGGAGAGGGGACACATCCAGGTAAGGAGAGTGCCACGTGGGAGAGGAGAGCAGGCCTAGCTGCTGTATGAGAGGCAGGGAGCTGGGCCAGTCTGCAGAAAGTCCTTCCAGGCCAGGAGGAAGCATCTGCCTTCATCCTGAAGACAGCAGTGGCCCAGGGAACAGTCAGCAGGAAAGCAGTGCCGAGAGCAGAATCTGTGTTCCTGAAAGATTAATCTGCCTGCACGCATAGGGACAAGTCTACAAGGGACCCCATGCAGGGAGGCACCCCGGTTGAAAGGCATTGCAAAGAGTCCGTAATGAGGAGCCCAATCAGGGCAGTGGAAGAATGGCTCTAGGGAAGCGACAGAATCCAGAGAAAATGTGGTAGAAAGCGAACAGGGCATGGCCTCAGGCAGAAAGAAGAAGAGTTGAGTCTTGCAGGGGCTGTGGTTCAGGGTAGGAGACCTACATGGATGGGGCCAGTAACTGAAAATGGCAGCTTGGGGAAGGAGCGCGCCTGCAGGAATGGAGGAAGGTGCAGCATCATGAAATGCCTTTCAGTGGAAAAAGCAAGCTCACGGGTACACTCACTAAGTAACCATCGAGGCTGGGTATGGGTGCAAAGCAGCTATGAGAGATCACACACGCTTCGTAAACAATTCAAGTTTATGGGCAACAGCTGCCTCTTTTTATTTCAATGCCTGGGGCTCAGGCTATTGGCAGCAGGTGCTCTTGGAGCAAGGACTCAAGTCAAGGGAACCAAAAACTCAACTGAATAACCTTTAAATTATCTCCTCACCTGGGAAATGGAAATCAATGCAGTCTGCAAACGGCAATCCTGTGCCAGCAGGGGCCAGATGGAGCTGTTAGGTGGGGAGGGAGAAAAAGGAGCTGTCCAGCTCAGTGGTATCTCTAGGATCCATGGAGGTCCCTGGACTTGGGCAGCCCTTTCTGACAGAGCCACCGACAACAACCAGGCTTCCCACAGAGGCACTGAAGAGCAGTCCATTAGGAGGGGCTCCTGTCCAGGGCAGTAGAATAAAGACCTCCCTCCTCCCCTGCAACACCTACATGGATGAGTCATTTCCTCTCTGGGCCTCAAGCTTTCATTCATATCATGAGAGGTTGGCCTAGTTGATTTCCAAGGGCTCTGCTCCACCCTCTAGCTCTGATTACTGCTGCGGCTGCTGCCCCAGCTGCTGAGATCTCAAGCCCCATCCTGGAGACAGGATGCTATGGCAGGCCAGGAAGGGAAGGTACCTGACACCAGCTCCTCCCCATTTCCATTCTACCTGGCTGGCCCTAACCCCTGCTTATTCTTCCTCCTATTGCCACCAAGCAATGGGGTGCTCTCACCTCAATGTGAGGAGAGAGCACTGGGTTGTGAGCCTGCTCTGGGGTGACTCCTGCTCTGCTGCCCCTCCTTTCTGTGTAAAGAGCTCATCTGTGAGGTCCTCTCCTCATGCTGTAGAGGTAGGGCCAGAGTCAGACCTAGGGCACTGTGACCTGTCTGACTTCAGTCTCTTCATTTGTATAATAAGGACGGCAATGGTTTGCCTCTCACAGGGTCATGATGATGACTGAGTTACTGCAGGAAAGCCTGGCCGGAAACAAGCACCTTCCCATTTTAGCTGCTATCCCCACAAGGCATGCAGGACAGAAGCAGGGGAGACACACATCGCTGGAGGAAACCCAGTATCAGAGAGAGAGAACATCAGGACAGAGAAACCCTCCACATAACAAAACCTCCGTTGCCACAAAGCCTATCTTGGAAGGGGCTTCTCTGAACAGACTTCTCATGGCCTTCAGCATTTAGGTTCCATTCGCCCGGAGGGGGTTCCTTTGTCCTTTTACCCAAGCTCCAGGGCTAGCCAGTCAATGTTCCTGGATGACAACAGACCCAAGAAAAGTTCCTACCTTGGGAACACTATCTCCAGCAGGCCTAGGACACCCCAAGATATTGAGCTCTTTCATGGCCTTCACAGTATGAATATAAACAAGAATTTGAGGTAATTTTGGCTAAACACACTTATGTTCCTTTAATAACCAGCGGAGGTAGACAATGGCAAGACATATTTAGAATAATATGAAGCACCCACATGCCAATCCTGTGCAAACCAGGCAGGTATTATTTTCTCCATTTTACAAATAATAAAAAAGACGCTTACAGAGGTTAAATCATGGCATACAATTAACAGTAGGTTAAAATCAGGATTCAGACTCAGGTCTCTCAATCCGCAAAGCTGGATCTTGTTTCACTCGTTTACACCACACAGCTGTTGCCACCATCTCTAACACTTAACTGTTCTACCAGGAACCCAAGATCAATTGCTTTCACCAAAATGAAGTGTGTTCTGTTGACAGATAGTCATCACTAACTACATTTTGTTTGCTGCCTTGAGAAATCCAGACAGAAATAGTGTTCATATTTTCATATACATTTTATCACTGTGCATAAATGCAGGCTTGCATGTGGTACAAGCCAGTCAGGACTTCTGAACAGAGACTGTGAGCTGAAGCTAGGACTGTGTATCAATCACCCAGGGTCAACCCTCAAATAGTATCTTCCTCAGTTACAGAGGAGAATTTGATCCCACTTTAATTATTGAGGAGGTTTTAAGTTGCTCAGACAATGGGCTAAAATATCTCAATCTCAACTTGATCAATGGAAAACTTTTTGGCTATAAATGTAATTTTCAAAACAAATAACATGCAAAGCTCAAATACACCATTTTCCCAAAGCAAAAACGATGTCCTACTGCTTAGTTGCCCTGCTATTATGCTTCTGGACTTCATATTTTTATGAAACAAGTCAGCAAAAATGTCAAAGTAGAGTCATGAGTCAGCCATCCTTCCAAACAACCATTATCTAAAGAGGTTCATTCATCTGGCCAAAATATAAAGTGTCTATACAGTGGTTAAAAAAAATACTTTTGGGGTTGGAAAAAAGTGGTCAAGAATAATGTAAATCAAGTATATGTCAGATGTGAGTTATTATACTTTTCCCTTATGACCTTCCCTCTCTACAGAACATTGGTGAGAAACAAATGGTACCTGGGTACCAAGTGGTCTGCTTTATGCAAGTAATGCTAACACATTCTTGGCATGCATTTCCATCAGCACTGCAGCACCACTGCAGCTCACACTGACCCTAAAACCAGCACAGCATCTCACACATCTTCCCCACTTCTCTTTAATTTCATCGGCACCATCAGGCATCCTATGATCCAAGGAAGATGCCCACCAGAGTCATTTCTGATGTGCACAGCTTAAGCTAGACAGACAGAACAAAACACAGACCTGAGTCCTCCAGCAATGAACCTGTCAAGATTCAGAAGCTTCATTTACATCCATCGGGTTATAACAGGCATCTCACACGGCTTGGAATCCAGCACAACTAGATGTCTCCAGGGCCCTGGAGGATGGTCCCACTAATTCCACCTCCTCTTTCCACTCCCTCTCCTCCCCGCCACACCAAATGCCCTTTGTCTAGGCAGTAAAGCCCCCAGAAGCCCACCCATCCAGTTCTAGGAGTTAAGACATCTATCTGTCTGACCTTGCCAGGTGATGGAGATGGGAACCGAATGCTGGTAGGATCGAAGGCAGAGGTGACCCATCAAGTTTAAACACATCTCCCCCTTCAGCAGATGGCTCAAGGCAGAAGGGGGGCAGCTGTAGGGGCTGAGGAAGCCCAAAGCTCCTCTGGCTGGGTAGTTGCCCAGCGTGACCCCAAACTGCTTACTCAGAGGCACAGGCTGGCTGGAGAAGGGCTTTTCCTGTGACAGGCACCACTGGGGTTTAAAATCCCCTTTGCGTGCTGGGAACACACACACACACACACACACACACACACCACTGGCAGGCAGTGCCTGTCCAGTATCCACTCCAGAGCTCCTCTGCTTGAGTCCAGCCAGGTGCACTGAAGTGACTCTCGCCCTGAAGTCCTGATCATGGCAGCTCAGAAACTGGAAGGAGGCAGGGAAAGGGCTTTACTTCTCACTTGTAGCCCCAGTGAAGTCTGAAGCTTGCCTTCCCCTAAAAGATGGCTGGCCTCTGTCTGGGCTGAATTCCAGTGGTTGGGTTGCCCCAGGCCAGGCCTCTGAATAGAGACCAGAGACGGGAAGGTGTCCCCGCTGTGGCACCAGCCTGGGCAAACGGCTTTTCCTGGTACCTTGTTATGGGCTGCACCCAAGGTGGAGAGGAGGACATACCTTGTGACTGTCTGGCTTCTGGCTGAACCCTTTGTCCCTGGCACGTGAGGGCAGAGGGGCCTGCCCTTTATCCCAGGACCGGGAAAGTGCGGAGGCATAGCTCTGAGCCCTCAGCCCTGCAGGCTACTCAAGATCTGGGCTGGAAGAAATTTACAACCGGGAAGGGAAATTTTAAAGCCCGAGCGATCCCGTGCCCTAGGACCCGTTTACCCCATCCCTGCTCCGCCCTCCCTGACTCACCCCAGGGAGGGGCTCTCGGGTGTGGACGTGGGTCCTGCCCCGAGGCTGCCGGGGCTCTCGCAGGTGCCGCCGCCGCCGCCGCTTTTCCGCCGCCGCGCTCTCAGTCCATCTGGGTGCAGTGCCGGCTGCCGCCGCCTCTCCGAGCCGGGGACAAGGAGGGCGGTCCCGGGGTTGGGTGTGTGCTGCCCGGCGGCCCCGGGCCCGCCTCCCTCCCGCGGGCGCCGCTTCAGCCCCACGGACAGCGTCCAGCCCGCGCGCTCAGAGCAGCTCGTGCGCCCGCCCGTCAGCCTGAGCGCCGCAGGGGCGCGCCGCGCTGCCTTTTCGTGCCTCCAGCCTCCTCCCTGCCGCCCAAGGAGGCTGCCTCCGCCCGTGGAGCCCCGCCCGAGAGCGATGAGAGCCGCGCAAGGCCACCGCTCGGTCCCCGGAGAATCCGGCGCGCCTCCGACAGCCCTGTCCCGAGCTGGGATCAGCGTTCTTCTCTCGCCCAGAGCGCTAGACAAAGGCGAGCTCTCCGTGGCGGGACGCAGGCGGGCAGTGGAAGGCGCAGCTCAGCCTCTTAAAATGCCCAAGCCTGGCACGGAACCCGACACGACACTAAGGGTGCTATCGCACCCCAATCTAGGCTAGAGAGGGCCGGCGCTTTGCCTGGACCCAGCAGGGGAGGGGCCTTTGGATGGCCCATGGCGCCAGCCCTCATTTCTCCGTCATACGCCCTGGGGTTGCAAGGAGTGATCCAGTTACAGGCGAATCTATCTTGGGAGCTAGGGGAGATGGAGTCCCATCCCCACTTGGAATCCAATTCCTTCCCAGGGTACCAACCAACAGGCTGCTAGAGCCTGATGACATCTCGCAGAACCACTTCCACGTTCTGTTCAAATCCCTCCCACTGCTCCTCCTTCCCAGCCAGGAAAGTCCCTGGGGGTCATTGATTCTGACTTGGCCTCTGCCACAGACCAGCAACAGGACCCAGGCCACCCAAGTCTCAGTTTCTCATCTGGGACATGACAGTGGGTTGGCGCTCCTTCTGGTTCCAGGCTCTGCCTACTTCACGGCCTGCCTCAGGCCTTTCTGGAGTCCAAGATGAGGATACACTACCTTCACTGAGCTAAAAGGGCAACTCCTGTCATTCATTCATTCATTCATTCAATTTATTTACAGACAGGGTCTTGCTCTATCGCCCAGGCTGGGGTTCAGGGATCGTAGTTCACTGCAGCCTTGAACTCCTGGGCTCAAGCGATCCTCCTACCTCAGCCTCCTCAATAGCTAGGACCACAGGTGTGCACCACCACATCCAGCTAGGATTTTGTTGTTGTTGTTGAAATGGGGTCTTGCTGTGTTGTCCAAGCTGTTCTCAAACTCCTGGCCTCAAGTGATCCTGCTGTCTCAGCCTCCTCAAAGCACTGAGATTACAGGTGTGAGCCACCACCTCTAGCCCTGCCTAATTCTTTTACAAGCAACCATAACTGTTTAATGCCACGTTAATTCAAATCCAAAGACACCTTGATTTTTAGCATTTGGTGAGCTCCCACTTTGAAGGGGAAAGATCAAATAGAATGCATTCAAGTTGAGGTTAATAATTGCTGTCCAAGCAGGTGTACAGGACTCTGCTCAAACATTCACGGACCATGACTGCTATAAAAAGACCATGGAGCCAAAACATTTATGAAGGGCACAGGTGGAACATGAGTGGGCATTTATCATTTAGGAAATGCGCTAGGCAGGAGGCAAAACCTCCTTCAGATTTCACCTCAAAGAAAGGAAGCACATTCCACATGTGGTGCCTTAAAAAAATAACCAAAACCACTACTCCTACTTGAAAATTACTTTCAAGAGCTTATTTTTTTTCTCTTTAAGTAGTGTACTGTCAAAACTCAATGACAAGAAACAAATTAGTGCTCAGGAGCACCAGGTTACTTGAGCTTCTTGCTGCAATGGTCACAGGCCTCAAATGTGGGGACAGGGTACACAATCACCTCCCAAACACCCAACATTTGCCAAGTGGACAAGTCTTTATGCATTTCCTCATTTGGAATGAAATTCCTGGAACATTTTATGACAAAAGATTTCTTTAACTCCATTAATAGTTAATTTGTGAAACATTCAGAATTCACCAGCATGTCTATAACCCCACCTTCCAGAAGACCAGTGAGGAACCCAGAGAAGCCCATTTCTAAACACACTCACGTAGACAGACAGACAGACAGACACACACACACACACACACACACACACACACACACACACACACTAACGCAAAGTTTAGAATTTCCACTGACATGCCCACAAATTGAAGACCCCAAAAGGTTCAGGGTTTGGAACCAACACAAACAATCCAAGTCACACAGCAAGATTTTAAATCTCAGTTCAGTTATCCCATTTTTTTTTGAGACAGAGTCTCACTCTGTTGCCCAGGCTGGAGTGCAGTGGCGTGATCTCGGCTCAACCTCTGCCTCCAGGGTACAAGCAATTCTCCTGCCTCAGCTGCTTGAGTAACTGGGACTACAGGCACCTGCCACCACGCCTGGCTAATTTTTTTTTATTTTTAGTAGAGACAGGGTTTCACCATGTTAGCCAGGATGGTCTTGATCTCCTGACCTCGTGATCCACCCTCCTTGGCCTCCCAAAGTGCTGGGATTACAGGCATGAGCCACCGTACCCAGCGCCAGTTACCCCATTATTTTCTGGGTTCTGGAAAAGCCAAATAATTGGAACATGTGCCACTAATTCTCACACACAAAGGCTGGAAGACACTTCTGCCCCAGGCTGTCTTCTACCTTCTGTCCCACCGCTCTGGCCCTGCTCTTTGTCCTTGCCACTACACATGCCCATTCTGGCAGGCAGACTGTCTGCCATTGCAGCTGACAACTAGTAAATCACCCCCAACCTACCTGGAATGCCACCTGTATCACCAATGTTGCTGTCAAATTTAAAGCAAATCCCCCATCCACCCTCCCAGCCCAGCTGTGCTTTGCTGTCTCAGGTGTTCTCTGAAGATAGAAGCATGTCCGTACCCCATCCCTTCCTCCTCCCTCACAACCAGCCCGCCCTAGGTTCCATCAGTGCCTCCTTGGCTTACCATTTCCTTCTGACACTTCTAGAGGCCTGGAACCAGCCCCTCTCCTCTTTCCCTGGTCCTGCATGGCAGCCTCTTCCCTGGGTCCCTGCCTCCTCTCTTAACCTCCTCCAGAAAATTCTTCAGAGTTCTTTTTGCCTTCTGGTTTTGTGAGGGGCCTGTCAGCTCCCAGCAAAGTGTCTGCAGTACCACTGAGAGGGGCTTAGTAGCTCTTGAATGAGCAAACTCAGCCCAGGAAATACCAAGAATGGAATAATTTTAAATCCACTTTGGAATTTTGTCTAATTCATATTCCCTGCTACCCCTATTCCCAGCCCCAACTCAGCCTCTGCCAAGACAACCTTTGGGACAGCAGCCTAGCCCAGGTCTGTCTTACTGGTAGCCATGACCGAAAGAGGCTCTGGTTGCTAGCAAATTCAAAGATCGGGGTTCCTTGCCATAGCCAATAAAGACAAATGGACACTGGGAAGGCGTTCTGTAGTAGGTTATTACATAGCTATATTCAGGACCCTTTCAAACTGCAAACTAAATGTCAGGGCAAATAGAAACCCACTAAACAGGTGGCCTATTCTCACCATTGTAATGCTTCAAAACACAGGTGCTGCCAGTGACTGACTGGTCCACAGGCGTGGTGAAGAGGATGCCACATACATTTTCGGCAGAATGAAAAATGCATTTGCCACTTCTATCAAAATAGTAACTGACATAACACTATTCTAACAGCAAAGCAAACTAAGAACTAGCTTTTAAAAGCATCAGATGTGGAGTCAGCCCTAGGATGTACTTTCAGCTCTGTCTCTATGAAACCCAGGGCAAGTTGTCCTTTGTCTTTGGGCCTCAGTTTCCTCATCTGTAATAAGAAGGCATTGGACTAACTACTTCCTGCAGTATCTTTCAGTCCTAAAACTCTAATGGCAATTCAAAAATAAACCACTGCAGGCCGGGCGCGGTGACTGGCGCCTGCAATCCCAGTACTTTGGGAGGCCAAGGTGAGCAGATCACTCAAGGCTAAGTGTTCTTCAAGAAAAGCTTGTCTAACATGGTGAGACCCTGTCTCTACTAAAAATACAAAAATCAGCTGGGTGTGGGGGCGCAGTGGGAGGCTGAGGCAGGAGGATGGGTTGAACCTGGGAGGCAGAGGCTGCAGTGAGCTGAGATTGTGCCGCTACACTCCAGCCTGGGCGACACAGTGAGATCCTATCTCAAAAATAAATAAATAAGTAAATAAGTAAATAAATAAACCCTTGCGTATAGGATCAAATGATTTTTTTTTTTTTTTGAGACAGAATCTGACTCTGTCACCTAGGCTTGAGTGCAGTGGCATGATGTTGACTCACTGCAACCTCCGCCTCCTGGGTTCAATTGATTGTCTCACCTCAGCCTCTCAAGGAGCTAGGACTACAGACATGTGCCACCACGCCCAGCTAATTTTTATATTTTTTAGTAGAGACAAGGTTTCACCATGTTGGCCAGGCTGGTCTTGGACTCCTGACCTCAAGTGATCCACCTGCCTCAGCCTTCCAAAGTGCTGGGATTACAGGTGCGAGCCACCATGCCCAGACGATCAAATGATTTCTGACAAGTGTGCCAAGACAATTCAATAGGGAAAGAATAGTCTTTTCAACAAATGGTGCGGTGAAAAGGGTGTATCCACATACAAAAGAATGAAGTCAAACCCTTACCTAACACCATATACAAAAATTAACTCAAATGGATCGAAGACTGAAATGTAAGAGCTAAAACTATAAAACAGTTATAAGCCAAACCTTAGTGCAAAAGCTTCACAACACTGGAATTGGCAAAGATTTCTTGGATATAACACCAAAGGCACAGACAACAACAAGAAAAATAGACAAAATGGACTTTGTGAAAATAAAAAAAATTAATGTCTCAAAGGACACTATCAACCAAATAAAAGAAACAATCTTGCTGTTAAAAGAAAGTCAGAGTGGGGGTGGGGAGGAAGAAACAATCCACAGAAGGTGAGAAAATATTTGCAAATCATATGTATGATAAGGGATTAATATTCAGAATACAGAACTTCTAAAACTCAACAACAACAAAAAAACCCAACCCGATTCAAAAATGGGCAAAGGACTTGAGTAGATATTTTTTCAAAGACGATACACAAATGTCCAATATGTACATGAAAAGATGTTTGGCTTCATGAATCATTAGGAAAATGCAAACTAAAAGCACAGTGAGATACCACCTTACTTACACCCATTAGGATGGCTACCACAAAAAAAAAAAAAAAAACAGAAAATAACAAATGCTGGCAAGGATGTGGAGAATTTGAAACTCAGCATTGATGGGAATATAAAATGGTGCAGCAGCTGTTGTGAAAAATAGTACAGAGGTTTCTCAAAATATTAAAAATAGGATTATCGGCCGGGCGTGGTGGCTCACGCCTGTAATCCCAGCACTTTGGGAGGCCAAGGTGGGTGGATCACCAGGTCAGGAGTTCAATACCAGCCTGTCCAACATGGTGAAAGCCCGTCTCTACTTAAAAAAAAAAATACAAAAATTAGCCAGGCATGGTGGTGCATGCCTATAGTCCCAGCTACTCAGGAGGCTGAGGCAGGAGAATCCCTTGAAGCTGGGAGGTGGAGGTTGCAGTGAGCTGAGATTTGCACCACTACACTCCAGCCTGGGTAACAGAGCAAGACACTGTCTCAAATAAAAAATTAAAAAAAAATAGGATTATCATTATGACCCAGCAATTCCATTTCTGGGCATATACTAGTGTCTCAAAGAGATATGTGTACACCAATATTCATAGCAGCATTGGCTGGGCATGGTGGTTCACACCTGTAATCCTAGCACTTTGGGAGACCAAGGTGGGTAGATTGCTTGAGCCCAGGAGTTTGACACCAGCCTGGGCAACATGGCAAAACCCCATCTCTACAAAAAAATAAAAAATTAGTCAGGCATGGTGGAAGATGCCTGTAGTCCTAGTTACTCAGGAGGCTGCGGCGGGAGGATCACCTGAATCCAGGAGGCTGAGGCTGTGGTAAGCCTCGATTGTGTCACTGCACTCCAGCCTGGGTGACACCCTGTCTCAAAAAAAATTAATTAATTAATTAAAAATAAATAAACAGGGCCAGGTGCAGTGGCTTACACCTGTAATCTCAGCACTTTGGGAGGTCGAGGTGGGCGGATCATAGGGTCAGGGGTTTGAGACCAGCCTGGCCAACATGGTGAAATCCCGTCTCTAATAAAGATACAAAAAATTAGCTGGGCATGGTGGCAGGCACCTATAATCCCAGCTACGCAGGAGGCTGAGGCAGGAGAATCGCTTGAACCCAGGAGGCGGAGGTTGCAGTGAGCTGAGATAGTACCAATGCACTCCAGCCTGGGTGACAGGCCCTGTCTCAAAATAATGATAATAATAAATAAAAACAAGCTAGGTGCAGTGGCTCATGCCTATAATCCCAGCACTTTGGGAGGCCAAGGCAGGCAGATCACGAGGTCAAGAGATAGAGACCATCCTGGCCAACATGGTGAAACCCCGTCTCTACTAAAAATACAGAAATTAGCTGGGTATGGTGGTGCACGCCTGTAATCCGAGCTACTCAGGAGGCTGAGGCAGGAGAAGCACTTGAACCCAGGAGGTGGAGGTTGCATTGAGCTGAGATTTGCTCCACGGCACTCCAGCTTGGGCGACAAAGTGAGAAGCCATCTCAGTCAATCAATCAATCAATCAATAAACATAGCCACATTGTTCACAATAGCTAAAACGTGGAAGACACAAAATGTGGTCTATCCATGCAATGGAATATTGGTTAGCCTTAAAAAGGAAGGAAATCCTATCACGCGCTACAGCATGAAAAAACCTGGAAGACATTATGCTAAGGGAAATAGGTCAGTCACAGAAAGACAAATACTATATGATTCCACTTACATAAGGTACCTAGAATAGTCAAATCCAAACAGACAGAAAGTAGAATGGTGGGTGCCAGGGGCTAAAGGGAGTGGGGAATGGGGGTGTTATTGTTTCATGGGTCAAGAGTTTTGAAAAATGAAAGGAGTTCTGGAGATGGATAGGTAGATCACTGATGGTCATGGATGCACTACAACGCTAATATACTTAACACCACTGAACATTACACTTAAAAAGTAGTTAATATGGTAAATGTTATGATAGGTGTATTTTGCTACAATAAAAACAAATTTTGGCAGGCTACAGTGGGTCACGCCTGTAATCCCAGCACTTTGGGAGGCTGAGGTGGGTGGATCACTTGAGGTCAGGAGTTCGAGATCAGCCTGGCCAACATGGTGAAACCCCTGTCTCTACTAAAAATATAAAAATTAGTCGGCATGGTGGCGTGTGCCTGTAATCCCAGTTATTCTTGAGGCTGAGACATGAGAATCACTTGAACCCAGGTAGTGGAGGTTGTAGTGAGTTGAGATTGCATCACTGCACACCAGCCTGAGTGACAGAGCAAGACTCTGTCTCAAAAACAAACAAATAAATAAAAATAAAAATAAAAATATTTTAACAAACAGAAGTTTGGTATTAAAAAAAAGAAAAAAATTTAACCCGATGATTCTTACCTAAAGTACATATATTAACTAAGAATAGAAGAGAATTTAAAATAACATAGGATAGTTGAGTTTAATATCAAAGTTATTTCCCTTATAAATACATGTATGTTTATTAAAAAAAAATTTTATACATGTATGTTTTGAATGTTCTAAAACTTGGATTCATAAGGAGAAAAACAGGAAAAACACATTCAACTCTGGTTACTATCCTGTGTCCTTGGTTAACCAAGGGGCCCTCAGTGAGGTGGATCCAGGCCAGGAGATGAGCATTTCCCTCAGCAGTCACCAAGCAGCTATATGCACATAAAGCCGGGGCTTGGTGGGACTGCCCTCATAGACCCTGGGAAGTTCTTAAAGACTCAATGCTCTCCCTGCATGAAGCCCATGGCAGTTAGGGCAACCAGAGAAAATACTACGGAAGAGAAATATAAACTTTCAAAAATACAGATGGCTGAAATGTCAAGAATCAGTGAGTAAAACCACTTGGCATATCTAGGGTGTTCAAAGCAGCTTGATTGGTAAGGAGCCAATGTGAAAATAACTACGATGAATACGTTTTTTAAAAAGGAAAGACGAGAAAATGGATGAATACATGGAGCATTTCAACAGAATTGGAAATCTATACAAATAATCAAATAGATATTCCAAGATTTAAAAATATATCTTAAGTTAAGAATGCACTGAATAGGTTTAACAACAGAATGGATAAGGCTCAAAGCAGGTTTAGTGAACTCAAAAACTGGTCAATAAAAAATATCTAGAGATTAAAAAGAATGGAAAAGACAGAGAAGTGCATAAAGACATGTGGGTCAAAAAGTCTAATGTAAGTGTAATTTGTGTCCCATAAGAGGAAGAGAGAAGAGAGAAGAGGTTCAGAAGCAGTTGTAAGTGAAATAATGGTGATGAATTTTCCCAAATCTGGTGAAAGACATTAACCCACAGATTCAAGAAGCTCAATGAGCCCCAAGAAGGAGAAACAAAACAAAACCTTACCTACACACATCATAGTCAAAGCCCTGAAGATCAGTAGAAAATCTTAGGTCAGTTCCAGTGGCTCACACCTGTAATCCCAGCACTTTGGGATGCTTAGGCAGGAGGATCACTTGAGCTCAGGAGTTCGAGACCAGCCCAGGCAAGATAATGACATCCCATCTCTACAAAAAAATTTAAAACATTGGCTGGGTGCAGTGGTGTGTACCTGTAGTCCCAGCTACTTGAGAGGCTGTCAGGAGAATTGCTTGAACCTGGGAAGTGGAGGTTGCAGTGAGTGGAGATTGTGCCACTGCACTCCAACCTGGGTGACAGAGTGAGACTCTGTCTAAAAACAAACAACAAACAAACAAACAAAAAACAAAGAAAAAAAGGTAGTTACATATACAAAAGAAAAAACAGTAGTTATATAAATATTGATTGTTTGAAACAACAACAATTATGATGCTTTGTGGAATATATACATGTATGAGTAAAATATAAAACAACAGTAATACAAAAAGTAAGGGGAATTTTGTCCTTGTTTGAGCTGGTCTCACTTTGTTCCCCAGGCTGGAGTGCAGTGATACAATCTCAACTCACTGCAACCTCCACCTCCCAGGCTTAGGTGATCCCCCTACCTAAGCCTCCTGGGAAATATTTAACCGTTGTTAGCTTCTTAAATAGTTTGGGAAGTAGCAAATGAATAATATAAAGGAGATTATAATATGTCAAAGATTCCTATTATCATCTCCTTCATTAAAAAAAGGTACAAATAAAATTGAATAGAGGAGGAGAGAACGAAATAATTTTATTTATTTTAAAAATTATTAAAACGAATTTTTTTAGAGACCAGGTCTCACTATGTAAACATGCCAGGCACACAGTAGGCATATATGGTGGTGATTATTAATGTTACTCACATGAGCTCAGAGCACCTCCCCAGTGTTAGGCTGCCTGGGGAACATTAGAGACCGTGGCCCTCACAGTGCTGGTGTGGAAGACCCGAGGCTTATTATGCTTTTCACAGGGTTCACTTTCTCCCCAAGAGACAAGACAAACCAAAACTTGTAACAGCTGCCAATCAACTTTTATCTCTATAAAACATGTTGCCAACTAACGATAACTGGCCAGAGACAGAGAGTACAGTTCATTTTGCTTGAGAATATTATTTCTATTCATCTGACTTTAACTGCCATATGCTGGTGGCAAAACCAGATTATGAATCATTCATGCATAGACATAATGACTAATTAAACCCTAAAGAAACTATTCATTAAAAAGTATAAATGCAAACTTTTTACCCGTGGGCTTGCGAGTAGATGTCTGCAGGAAGCATTTACAGGAAGGTTTATAACCTTGGTTTCTTCTGTAAATAATACTGCAGATGGTGGATGGAAAAAATACTTGTATTCATCAACTATCTCTTATCATGCAAACCATAGTGATTGAAACTTCTTTTCTCGTTTGTTTTTTTGAGACAGAGTCTTGCTGTGTTGCCAGGCTGGAGTGCAGTGGTGCAATTGCGGCTCACTATAACCTCCACCTTCCGGGTTCACCTCCGCCTCCCAAGTTCAAGCAATTTTCCTGCCTCAGCCTCCTGTGTAGCTGAGATTACAGCACGTGAAACCACCCCAGGCTAATTTTTCATATTTTTAGTGGAGACGGGGTTTCACCATGTTGGCCAGGCTGGTCTTGAACTCCCGACCTCAAGTGATCTACCCACTCCAGCCTCCCAAAGTGTGGGATTACAGGCATGAGCCACCTCACTTGGCCTGATTGAAACTTCTGTATGCAGTTCCTAAATATTTTGTTTTTCCTGTTTTGATCATGATTTTTTTATCAACATCTCTCTGACTCTATATATTTTGGCAATACTTACCTACATACCCATTGAGTGATACTAATCTATATACCCATTGATGTGGGGGCAGGCTAAGAGGCTAAGTGGGTTCTCAATCAAGCCATCTATTATAAAGGCTCCTGAAATCCCCACTGGCCTGGCCCTGGCCCTGGGAGAGGATGGTGACCTTCCTGCTTCGATAGCTAAGGCACTCTTCTATTCAAAAATTCATTTTTCTCTAACCACAAAGCAAAACTACGACTGACAATGTATTCCACAAAGCTGTGGCACGGATACATTAAAGAGGCAGGACTGATGGTATTTAAAATTCCCCAATATGGGCTGGGCACAGTGGCTCACACCTGTAATCCCAGCACTTTGGGAGGCCGAGGCGGGCGGATCACTTGAGGTCAGGAGTGTGAGACTAGCCTGGCCAACATGGTGAAACCATGTCTCTACTAAAAATACAAAAATTAGCCAGGTTTGGTGGCACAGGCCTGTAATCCCAGCTACTCAGGAAGCTGAGGCTCGAGAATTGCATGAACCTGGGAGGTGGAGATTGCAGTGGGCCGAGATCACACCACTGCACTCCAGCCTGGATGACAGAGCCAGAATTTGCCTAAAAAAAAAAAAATTCCCAATATGTAAATTCCTGCAGCTTGAGAAAGAGAAGTGTTGGCTGGGCATGCTCACACCTATAATCCCAGCACTGTCGGAGGCCAAGGCGGGTGGATCACAGGATCACATGATGTCAGGAGTTCAAGACCAGCCTGGCCAACATGGTGAAACCCCGTCTCTACTAAAAATACAAAATTAGTCAGGTGTGGTGGCAGGTGCCTGTAATCCCAGCTACTTGGGACATTGAGGCAGGAGAATCACTTGAACCCGGGAGGCAGAAGTTGCAGTGAGCCAAGATCGTGCCATTGCACTCTAGCCTGGGAGACAAGACAAGAGGGATACTATGTCTCAAAAAAGAAAAAGAAAGAAAGAAAAAGAAAAAGTTTGAAACAGGGATCACATTGGCCTTGACTGTCAAAGTCCTTCCAAGCAATGGAATTTAAAAACCAACAAATGAATCCTATTTCCCCTTCAGAGCAACCAAGCGATTCGATGAAGCAAACACAGAGACCAGGGAAGAAACATCCCTTAACGGATTTTTAAACTGTTGATCCAAAAGCTTATTGGTCTTGAAATGACCCTTAACCACATTTGTCGGTGGATTCTTAGCAAATTACCACATCTCAAAAAAACTTCCTTTAACCTATAAAGTATGCTCCCTCTTTTTTTTTTTAAAGTGCATTTTGACGTATCTCTTCAGGGTTGCTTTTGTATCCGGCTTAGAGTCTTGCTGAAAAACTTTCTGGGAGTTATAGCCACACGAGCAAGCAGCAGTAGAAACCGCCTGGAGCAAACACACGTGCGTGCGCACATGCACTGTCTCCAAATGCAGCCACCAAACTGAAGTCTCCTTGAATTCCCAAGACTAATGAGGAGCCTCTGGCTTTGTCCTCTTTCCCGTCCTCCTCCAAATCCGTCACAGATCATGTGTATGGAAACTGGAAGAGTGGCCCAAACATCCACAAATTGGCTGACACACTTTCAAGTCGTCAAATCTTTTTTCTGCTTTCCTCTCTCCCTGTCTCCCCCTAAAAAGTGGGTCAGCAGCAGTGCCACGTATTTTCATGCGGCTGCAGAGTCAAAGTCTTTCCTGAACCCAGGAATCCCTGCAGGCCAGGACCAAGGGTGAAGCTTTAGAGGGCACAAAGAATAAGCCCTGTGTGTCATCCACATCACCTCCAGCCCAAGGCACCCACACCCAATGGGCCACTCCAGCAAAACACGTCTGCTGACCCCAGGGGCTGCGTCGTCCTTCGGCCCAGTCACCTTGTAGCATGGAGATGGGGTCACCCTCTCCCCTTGCACATCACTTCTTTCAGATGATAGCCATTGTCATGTATGTATAGAGAGGTACACAAGAGACAACACATTTTCACGGAGATTCACATTCCTCTTACCCTCAATGAACACGACACAAAATAAAATTAAACTATAATCCAGGCCGGGCGCGGTGGCTGACACCTGAAACCCCAGCACATTGGGAGGCTGAGGCGGGCAGATCATGAGGTCAAGAGATCGAGACCACCCTGGCCAACATGGTGAAATCCCATCTCTACTAAAAATACAAAAATTAGCTGGGAGTGGTGGCACGTGCCTGTATTCCCAGCTACTCGGGAGGCTAAGGCAGGAGAATTGCTTGAACCCAGGAGGCGGAGGCTGCAGTGAGCTGAGATCACGTTACTGCACTCCAGTCTAGTGACAGAGCGGGACTCCACTCTGTCTCAAAAACAAACAAACAAACAAAAAAACTGTGACCTAAAATGGAAACAAAGTTTTTACTGGTGGAAGAGGCAAAGCTGTTACAGAGAAAGAATCTCAAGGGCAGACCCTTCTTCCTAGAGAACATTTCACCCTGCCTGTGCTCTTGGGGCTAGAACCGAAGTCTGTCCACCTTCGGGCCACTGATGCTGCCTTCAGGAAAGTGTGCACCTAAACTATTTCCAGCTAAACCATTTCCTTCCCCCTTAGGGTCCTCCAACAGCCCTGATAGCCTAAACAAATGCTTGTTCCATGGGATGATCCGTACACAGCTGTGCTGGGTTGTCCCTAGGTTCTTCCAATCTTTTTCTGATTTTTATACGCTCTGTAAGTTAACTTCTCTTTGCAAGTGTCTGAGTTGATGGGGTTAATGCTGAGGAAACCACTCATTCACTTATGTTAGCTGCAGCCTCCTGGAAATGGTGGAAAATGTACACATGTGGAGAGAAAGTAGACTGGAGCCCACTTCTAAAAGAAGGTGGATTTCATTGCCCAGGAAATCCTGGCTTCTGAATGCCCAGAGAATGTGGCCCCCACTTGCTTGCCAGATTCAGGCCCCCTCCCTCTTGTCAAGGTTGGAATTCTTCCGAGAGCCTCCCTCCTACAACCTCTAGGATGCATCTCAGAGATAGCACAGTGAAGCCTCAGAGAGCCTTCCTTGAGCACTGAAGTTCTTCCAAGAGGGTGCAACAAAACTTCCACCACTCAGCACCAGGAGCAAACATTTCCTGTTCATCTGTTCCTGCAGGGACATGGTCTCTGAGGTGGCCAACTGACTCTCTAGGCATACTGTAAACGCACTAATGCCAAGTAATTTTTTTTTTTGCCCTTTCATGTCATCACATGGAGATTTGTCAAAAGCTATTAAAAATAAATCGTTTGGCCGGGTGTGGTGGCTTACGCTTGTAATCCCAGCACTTTGGGAGGCCAAAATTTAGCCGGGTGTGGTGGCAGGCGCCTGTAATCCCAGCTACTCAGGAGGCTGAGGCAGGAGAATTGCTTGAACCAGGGAGGCAGAGGTTGCAGTGAGCCAAGATGGTGCCACTGCACTCCAGCCTGGGTGACAGAGTGAGACTCCATCTCTAAATAAATAAATAGATAAAATAAATTGTTTACCTCCAAAGATGCCCTGACTTAAAAATCAGCATGTACAACTTATTAATGAACACAGTTCTTGGCATTAGAGTCTCATTATGCTGGCGCTATGGTGATAATCTAATTGTTCCTGAAAGGAGGCATGTAATTGTGGGGCCTCTGCATGTCTGGGCCACAGCAAAATTACTTTATGCTCCTCTTTGTATCTGTCAGATTAAATCATGTGAGAGGCCTTGGCTGGTCTGTCAGATACCCCAGAGCTCATTCTGGCTGTTTGATTGAGGGCTCTGAGTGAAAGCTCCCCACGTTGCAAAGGGCTGGGCTCTTTCTACTGCTGGATTCCCCTTGGAGGAAAATCTTCCATGGGAACTGGGTAGGATTCTGTGTCCAGGGCTTTTGCAGCAATTGCAGAATGATTAACATGGCACTGGGAGAAACTGTATATAAAAGGAGATGGTAGCACTCCCATCCTCTGAGTAGGAAAGTCTATTAAACCCCTTTCCTACTCAGCAGAAGACACTTTGCAGCTGATCAAACTGTCCCCACCATCACCATGGCTGTCACTTGTACTGAGACCATATGGGCCAGGCATGGTGCTGACACTTCATATATCCTCACAACAGCCCTAGTTTTCAAATAAAGGAACTGAAGACGGGGGAGGTTGTTTGTTCCAGGTCACATGGCTGGTAAATGACATGGCTGAGACCCCAGTCCCGTTCAGTTAGGCTCAGACATGGAGCTTGGCTCTGCCCACTGAAGTGCTCTCAATCTCCATGCGTCTTTCCTTTCCCACTGTCAAGACCCTCCAACACTGCCATCACCAGGACCCACGGCCCCCTCAGCCACTGTCCTGCCGGTACCAGACTCCAATTAACACCCTTACAAGGTTCTTTTGACACTCAAGAGCCAGTGGTGATATGGTTTAGCTTTGTGTCCCCACCCAAATCTCATCTTCAATTGTAATTCCATAATCCCCATGGTGGGAGGGGCCAGTGGAAGGTAAGTGAATCACAGGGGCAGTTCCCCATGCCATTCTTTTTTTCTTTTTTTGAGACAGAGTATCATTCTGTTGCCCAGGCTGGAGTGCAGTGGCTTGATCTCAGATCACTGAAACCTCCACCTCCTGGGTTCAAGTGATTTTCATGCCTCAGCCTCCTGAGTAGCTGGGATTCCAGGCACGCACCACTATGCCTGGCTAATTTTTGTATTTTTAGTTTAGATGGGGTTTCACCATGTTGCCCATGCTGGTCTCGAACTCCTGACCCCAAATGATCCACCTGCGTCAGCCTCCCAAAGTGTTGGGATTACAGGTGTGAGCCACACTGTCCGCTCCGTCCCCATGCTATTCTCATGAAAGTAAGTTCTGACGAGATCTGTTTTATAAGGGGCTTCCCCCTTGTCTTAGCTCTCATCCTTCTCCTTCCTGCAGCCATGTTAAAAGAATGTGCTTGCTTCCCCTTCCGCCATGACTGTAAGTTTCCTGTGGCCTCCCTAGCCACACTGAACTGTGAGTCTATTAAACCCCTTTCCTTTGTAAGTTACCCAGTCTTGGGTATGTCTTTATTAGCAGCATGAGAATAGACTAACACCTGTGGAGAATCTGATGGGTAAGACCTTTCCTGATGAATGTTTTGCCCTGTTAGTCTCTTCAGCCTCATCTTGGGGCACCCCTGTCCCACCCTACCACCGCCTCTGCTCCGGTCACTACTGAGGTGTCTTTAGCTCTCTTAATAGCCAGGGTCTCCCCAACCTCTGAGCCTTATTTTCAAATTGTACTCCTATCTTCAACAAGTGAATTCCTCCTCACCCTTTAGATCTCAGCTTACATAACGCCACCTCTAGTCAGCCTTCCCTGACCGTCAAAACTGGGCTGGGTGCCTCTCCATATGTGTCTTTGACCAGGGTGAAGCATCGGGCCCACTGCCTCAGGATTTTTATTGGTTTGTCTGTCTCCCCACAATAGGCCGTGGTACTTCTGGCAGGGGTCACTGATTTTGTTTTCCATGGCTCCTCACCTCCTAGCACTACCTGGCACAGAGAGATGTGTGGTCAATATTTATTGTAAATATTAACTGACTTAAAATATACTAACCGAGGCTGGGCACAGTGGTTCACACCTGAAATCCCAGCACTTTGGGAGGCTGAGGTGGGTGGATCACTTGAGGTCAGGAGTTCGAGATCAGCCTG
>PVKP010029792.1:0-28637 GCA_004027715.1 Plecturocebus donacophilus | reverse complement strand
CCTTTTTCAAAGTAATTCTTTGACAATCAGTAGAAGCCAAGCAGACCAAATTAGGGAGAAAAACAGCTTAGATGCTGTAATAAGAAATTACAAAGCATAGATTTCCACCTCCCCCTGCAAAGGAACTTGAAAACCAGTCCCACTTTACTTTTGAGTAATAAATCCCAGAGATGTTCAGAGTTACTTGAGTCATGACTGAAAGTCAGTCTTTTGACCTCTATGTTCTTTCAGGAACTTTCGTTGATTTCTTGGGTTAGAAATGAGTTTGAATTTGACCTGAGATTTGTTCCAGTTCTACTTTTATTAAAGGATGACTAATTGTGTCAATGATGACTTTTTCAATTTTAAAAGTAAATATGTAGAAAAGGGTAGAAGGTCTAAACTTTATGAGGCTGAAGATACTTGCCTGTTGTGTTTTCTGTGGTATGAGTAGGACTTAAAATAGTGCTGATGCATTGTAGGAACTCAATTGTGGTTGAATGAATAAGGCATTGGTTAAGAATGGAATCAGAACTGGATTCTATTCTCATATTTGCCATTTTTAGCTCTGTGCCCTAGAGGTGCCTAAGTGTTTTCTTATCTGTGAACATTAAATTAGATTTTCTGGTGTTTAAGTACATTTGAAATCATACTATATAAATATCTTATGTCTCATTTCCTAACGACATCTTGAACCATGAAGTGTGTTAGACTTTAGATTATTTCCAGGAATTTGTTATAAAAATATATTTGTTAGAATACTTGTGCATAAAGCTTTTTTCACATTACAGATTTCCCCAAGAGAGCTTTTCTGCAGTGCAATTAAGAAAAATATCTGTACATTTTGATACATGTTGCTGAATTGCATTTCTAAAAGGCTGTACCAGTTTACTACCATAAAAGTATACGTGTTATTAGCTCACTTTTTCAGTATCTTAACATCTTTTATCTTTGTTGGTTTGGTATGTGAAAGTGTTAATCTGTTTTATCTGAATTTTTTTATTGCTAAAATTCAAGGTTTTGAGCTTTTGTGTTTAAAGTTGAATGATTGATATTCAAGGATGATTTATTTGTTAACTTAGTATCTTTCAGGAATTTCACATACGAGTGCCTGCTCTGTGCCAGGCACCATTTATCTAAAATCTAGAGATTTAGCTTTGAATAGAAAGTTCCTGCCCCTCAAGAATCTTATATTCTGGTAATCTACTTCTACTGATTTGCCTAGAATCGTCAATACTACTCTGGTGTATTTATACTTTTTCCCCTAGTTTTGAGTTTAAAAGCTTGTACTTTTTATGTAATCAGATGTCAGTCCCTTGTGCTTTTTTTCAATTGATTTCAAATCTAGAAAGTTCCCCCTTGCAAAGATTTTACAAATATACACATCCAGGGTGTATGTGTATGTATATGTGTATGTATGTATGTTTTGGGTTTTTTTTTTTTTTTAAAGACAGGGTCTCACTCTGTCACCCAGGGTGGAGTGCAAATCTAAAAAGTTCCCTCTTGGAAAGATTTTACAAATATACACATCTGGGATGCATGTGTGTGTATATGTGTATGTATGTACATGTTATATGTGTATATATGTGTGGTTTGGGTTTTGTTGTTTTTTTGGAGACAGGGTCACACTTTGTCACCCAAGGTAGAGTTCATGGCAGGGTCAGGATAACAGCTTGACCTCTCGGGCTCACGTGATCCTCCCACCCCAGCCTCCTGAGTAGCCGGGACTATATGCATCTGGCTAATTTTAGCTAACATTTGTATTTTTTGTAGAGATAGGGTTTTACCATGTGCCCTGGCTGGTCTCAAATTCCTGGGCTCAGACGATACACCCACCTCACCCTCTCAAAGTGCTCGTATTACAAGCATGAACCACTGAGCCTGGCTGGTTTTTAAATATTTTTTTAAGGCATTTAATTCAGTTCATCTGAATGCATTTTTATATGCTGTTAGGCAAACAGCTAAGTTGTGGATTTTTTTTCTCCATATTAAAGAAGCCAGATAACATTTACCTACTGGTATTCTACCACCACCTTTGTTGGTGTCTTTTATAAACCAGGATCTGTTGAATTATCTACTCTCATTTGCCCTCTAATTTTATGTAATTGTTTTTGTGATAACTTCCATTTTGTTTAATAGTAAAATACTTACAAGTTTTTTGATGCTGCTAATAAATAATTTAAAGCTGGTTGTGGTGGTGCACGCCTATAATCCCGGCACTTTGGGAGGCGGAGGCAGAAGATCAAGACCATCCTGGCCAACATAGTGAAGTCCCATCTTACTAAAAATACAAACAGGAGCTGGGCATGGTGGCATGTACCTGTAATCTCAGCTACTTGGGAGGCTGAGGCAGGAGAGTTACTTGAACCTGGGAGGCAGAGGTTGCAGTGAACTGCGATTGCGCCACTGCATTCCAGCCTGGTGACAGAGCGAGACTCCCATCTTGAAAAAGAAAATAATTTGCTGCTGGGTGTGTCAGCTTACACCTATAATCCCAGGACTTTGGGAGGCCAAGGCGAGTGGATCAGCTGAGGTTGGTAGTTCCAGACCAGCCTGACCAACATGGTGAAACCCTGTCTACTAAAAATACAAAATTAGCTGGGTGTGGTGGTGCATGCCTCTGTAATCCCAGCTACTGGGGAGGCTAAGGTAGGAAAATCACTTGAACCTAAGCAGCGGAGGTTGCACTGAGCCGAGATCATGCCATTGCACTCCATCCTGGGCAACAACAGCGAAACTTTTGTCTCAAAAAAAACCAAGAATTTGCAATCCCATAAAAAGAGAGTTTAGCCAAATTATTAGGAATTATTTGAAGAGTATTAACATGTCTTATCTAAAGTTGAGTGGTATGTGTTTACCTTTGGAAAAATAAAGGCCTCCTCCAAATGGATAAAGGCTAGGAAAAGAGAGCTCTAGTCAGCAAAGAATCTGGGAGAAGGGGAAAGCTTTTTCACCTCTTGTGGTATGTGTCCAGGGATGAGATGACAGTCGAACAGTAGAATCCAGACGCCAGCGTTCTTGTTGGGGAACAATTTAGAGTATTAAAAGAAAATGCTACCTTTGATGCTTTCAGATTCTGGTTCATTTTCCCTTTGGGTGAGAAAAAGAGGATTTCTATCTCCTACCTGCAGAGGTGTGTGGCAGGATCGCAGATTTGAGAATGTGGGTTTCTTGCAGCTTTCAGGGATACTATATTTCAGATCATGTCATTGTGTTCTTGTTTAAGTAGTAATCAGAGCTATAAACATGAGGCCAGGTGCAGTGGCTCATGCCTGTAATCCCATCACTTTGGGAGGCCAAGGGGCGATTGAAGGCAGGAGTTCGAGAACAGCCTGGCCAACATGGTGAAACCTGTCTGTACTAAAAATACAACATTAGCCGGGTGTGGTGGTGCATGCCTGTAGTCCCAGCTACTTGGGAGGCTGAGGCGGGGACATCTACTGGAACCTGGGAAGCAGGTTGCAGTGACCTTAGGCTACAAGATGAGACTCTATCTCAAAAATAAATATACCCTGAGTGACAGAGCGAGACTTTGTCCCAAAAATAAACAAACATGAAAGAAGCACAACTTGAAAGTCATTCAGTCATCTAGAATAATGGTTCTCAATTTTATACTGCTTGTTAAAAACGTATATTGGTAATATTTGTATATATTTATAAATTGTGTAATTCTGTCTGCGTTGTAAAACAGTGGTACAGATAAAGAGAAATATGAAGTGAGGGATATTATAAAAATAGTTTGCTTGTGCAGAAATGTTCTATTCTCCCTAGAAATACTGCATTCTGGATTGCTGGTTTTTAAGTGTTTCATTTTAAAAAGCTTTATAATATGAATTAATATCGGGTAAATCTACATGTAGTATGTTGTATTGCATCTAATATAAGTCCATATCATAGTCTTGATTTTAACTTTTTGGCATACTTGTCATATTTCATTAGATGGTTTCTTTCTTGATGTGGAGGTTGAAGAACTAGTACTAGGAATAAAAATGTCAATTCCCATGCTCTTTATATCTGCTTGCCTTATCTTTCTTTCATCTGAGGTTCTTCTGCAAGAATCTTTCAACCATTTGTCTGTTTGGTTTTGTTGTTTTTCTGGGATGAAGTCTTGCTGTGTTACCCAGGCTGGAGTCCAGTGGCACAATCTTGGCTTACTGCAACCCTCTGCCTCCTGGGTTCAGGCAGTTCTCTTGCCTCCACCTCCTCAGTAGCTGGAACTACAGGCCCATGACACCATGCTTGCCTAATTTTTGTATTTTTATTAGAGACAGGGTTTTACCATGTTGGTCAGGCCAGTCTCAAACTCCTGACTTCAAGTGATCTGCCCACTTTAGCCTCCCTGTGTGGGGATTACAAGTGTGTGCCGTCACGTCTGGCCTCATTTGTCTATTTGTGACGGTAGTTTAGTTACACTAGATAAGTAAATTTGTATGTCGCCTTATTGAGCATACTGTAATATGCTAAGAGCAAATGAGTGAGGACTTCACTGTCGGCCTCTTATGAAGTTCTCCACTCTTCTCTCAAAATACTTGAGTAATATATGATACTTGTAGACCATCTGACATACCAACTTGGTGAGACCTAGACTATAAATACATAGTAAATATTTATAAAAGCTCATTTTTATCTCTGGGCAGAAACATAATTCCAATTATTTTCTTCCACACCCCATTGGATTATCTGTGTATACTCTACTTTAAGGGAAACTAGTGACTGAAAATGATAGATTCTATTTAAAGTTGCTGGGCATTGAAAAGAAATTGGACTGAATAGTCTTATTCCAACAACCATCAGAGTGCTTGTGGCATTTTCAGAATTGTAGATGTCATTGTATGTTTTAGGGCTTTTAAAAAAATACATTTCACCTTTTTTAGTAATGTTAATGCTCTATGTTTCCTATGTCAATAGAAATCTAATTAATTATATTTTGCTAAGCCTGAGCTAAAAATGTATAAAGGTTGACAGTCAAATGTGCATTAAATTGTTATTGATCGTATTTATCAACCTTATGCTATGTTATAACAGCTGTTTGAGATGGAGAACGTTTTTACTGTGTCATCAGATCCTCACCCCTCTCCTGCAGCCCCTCCTTCACTTTCTTTACCCTTCTCTTCATCTTCTACCTCATCTGGGACTAAAAAACAAAAGAGGACCCCAACTTATCAGAGATCTGTAAGTCAGGAAAGTAGCCATCTCAGCTTATCTTGCTTTGTGTTAAGAGCATGACCTAGGATTGCCACTCATTCTGGTTGAAATGTCCTGCAGACTCACTTTCTAACTTCCCTAATGTTTTTTTTTCACCTTCAGTCTCGGTAGTGAAGATAACTTCAGTAGTTTAGGGTGTTGCTGCTCAAAGTATGTCCAAGAATCAGAAGCATTGTTACCACCTTGGATCTTTATAGAGATGGAAAATCCCCATGCCCACTGAGTCTGATTTTGTATTTTAACCAGAGTGACAGTTAACTTCATTTGAGAATCTCTGGTTTAGAGCCAGACCTTCTTGGTTTTATTCTACTGTTTGATTTTGGCAAGTCATCTAACTTCTCTGTCTGTTTTCTCACTGGTAAAATGAGGCTAATACTTTCTTGTGGGCTTTTGTGAAAGTTAGGTGAGCTAATACATGTCAAACACAGAACGGTGGCTAGTGTAAAAGAATTAGAACTTAACCACCTGCAGGTGTGGTGACTTTGATTTAACATGATTTGACCATCACACATATTGTTGACTCATACTTTGGTTTGTCTTTCTAGAATTTTACTTTTTTCCTAATGAAAATATATCCTTTTTGTTAGTAATGCCCAACATCCACTTAAATGGAAATACTTATAAATTAAATTTTCAATGAAAGGGCCTAAAACATAATTGTAATAATTTGGAAGTATCATTACTGTGGTAAATTATAGACCTAGGCTTTGCTAAGGATTTTGTCCTATTTTGTGCTTCACTTATAGTTTGTTGTTTTACTCAAATAAGGCAAAATGAAACGTCCGATGTGATAGTGTTTTATGACTAGCAGATTCCATTATATTACTTTTAAATAGCTCCTATTTTACTAAATGGGAAAGAAATGATAGTTACAGTTTTCATCATCTGTGTGAAGAGTGAAGGATTTCTTTCAGGTAAAGATTTCTTTTAATGTGCCATTTTTAAAATGAAAATGCTTTTGCTGTCTTGGAGTTTTGTCTCGAAAGTTTCCTAATGCCCTATTTTGGATAGTCTTTCATTAAAGGACCTAAGCATGAATTACTCTGAAGTTTTCTAGTGTAAATACTGCATTGCATAGAAAGTTTAGTTTATTTTGTTAATCTCTACTAACTTTAGATGTGCCTTCCAAATGCATGACTTACTAAATAGTATTAAGATATCGGCTGGAATTTCAAAATAGGTGTTACCAAATCTCTTAAGGAAGAGTCTTTGGTAGTTTGCGGTTGCTGTCTCTTCATGTTAATTGCCTTTGTTCTGAAATTGTTCTAGTAATTTTCAGTTCATGTAAAGGCAGTAGTTGCTATACCTTAATATTAAACCCCAGAAATGTTTATTTTTATCTGGTAAGTGGAAATTCTACCATAAATGGGGGCACTTCCCCAATATAACTTGTTTTCTAAGTAAATGTTGTGGTAATAAAAGTCTGTAATCTTCCTTTTACTTTTTTTTTTTTTTTTGCCTTTTTATATGGAAGATTTAGTGACTTACTGAAGACTTAATACACTATGGAGATAATATATAGATCTGTATATATTCTTTTTCTTTTTAAAACAGATGAGCTTTGATCCAAACCTTCTCCACAACAATGGACATAATGGGTACCCTAATGGTACTTCAGCAGCACTGCGTGAAACTGGGGTTATTGAAAAACTGTTAACCTCCTATGGATTTATTCAGTGTTCAGAACGGCAAGCTAGACTTTTCTTCCACTGTTCACAGTATAATGGCAACCTGCAAGACTTAAAAGTAGGAGGTAATCTGTCAGTTCTCCTTTGTAAAAATGTAATCACAAAACTTGTCTTGCATATCAACTTGATCATGAATGTTCTTCAAAAAAATGTTTTATGTAAATAACATTTTGGACTTTTAGTTGTACTCTTTCCTGAATAACATCTGTATAAACCAGCAGAATCCTTAAAAGATGTCTTTGCATATATTTACAATAAAATGTTTGGAAGATTTCATTGTTGTTTCCCCTAATGATGACTGCTTACCTGTAAGATTTTAAGCCAGTAGGAATATTGAACTTTTATAATGTTATTTATGTTATTTTATCAGGTACTATTTTTGGTAGTACCTGAAAAAAGTAATTCTTAGAATGCCACTTCTTAGATTATATGGAAATTCATCTTGGCTGACACCATACAAATTATTTTCACAGGCTTGGCACCGTATCTCAAGCCTATATTCCCAGCATTTTGGGAGGTGAGGGCAGGCGGATTCCTTGAGCTAAGTAGTTCAAGACCAGCTTGCAGCCTGGGCAACATGGCAAAACCCCATCTCTACAAAAATTAGCCGGGCAAGGTGGCTTGTGCCTGTAGTCCCAGCTTCTTGGTAGACTGAGGTGGGAGGATTGCTTGAGCCCAGGAGGTAGAGGTTGCAGTGAACTTAGATGATGCCACTGCACTCCAGTCTGAGTGACAGGGAGACCCTGTCTCAAAAAAAAAAAAAATTGTTTTTACATGTGAAAGTGTTTGACTTACTAAAGGACTGAAGTTATGAGGCCTCCACATTTTTAAAAAAATATGTTTGAGAAAAGAGCATAATAGCTAACAAGATGCCTCTATAGGAGCATTGTTTTGGTTAATCCTCATGGCTGTCCTGTTTGGAATTATTCTCCTTTTACATATGAGAAAACTGAGGGACAGACGAGTTGAGGGGAAAAAAAAAAAAACTTGCCAAAGGTTATATTGTTAATCATCTCATCTGTAGTATATGTAAATGCCATAAAAACTATCATTAAGACATGGCTCTCTCAGTCTAAGATGGTGGTTCTGAAACATTAGTGTGTAATCAGAATTATGTGAAAGGCTTGTTAAAACACAGATTGCTATACTTGATCCCCAGAGTTTGTCTTTAACTAGGACTTGAGAGAGGTCCAAGAATTTGCATTTCTTTTAAGCTCCCAGGTGATGTTAATGCTGCTGGTCCAGGCACCAGACTTTGAAAACCACTGGTCTAAGGCAATTGAAATGCTATGTTAAGTATAGCTTGGAAGCAAGATAACATTTTGCAAAAATAAGTGAAACAAACATAACACATTCTTTATTTTAGATGATGTTGAATTCGAAGTGTCATCTGACCGGCGGACTGGGAAACCCATTGCTGTTAAACTGGTGAAGATAAAACAAGAAATCCTCCCTGAAGAACGAATGAATGGACAAGTTAGTGACTTTGATGCTTTGTGTTTTTATAGGGCCCTGCATTTGCATATCTTTCACATTAGAAAAGGAAGATTCTCCCCATCTCCTCAGTTTGCACGAAAGAGAGCTATAGTATATAAAGATTACTATTTTAAGATTATATCAAAAGCACTGGCATTTCTTGACCTGAAATAAAAATACGGTCAAGACTCAGTTGGGTTTTTACATACAACCCTAAGTCAATGCTTACAGTCAATTTACGTACTGTAAGTTTGAAACTTGGCAGCATGACATCCTCTTGTGGATCATATTAAAATGCATCCCTGTGTATAGTATAGAGGATATTAAAATTCAGTTTATATTGCACAGTGCTGCTACTGAAATGATTAGCAATGGAAATTTTTTTTTTTTTGACTGGTAGGTTGTGTGCGCTGTTCCTCACAACTTAGAGAGTAAATCTCCAGCTGCCCCGGGTCAGAGTCCAACAGGGAGTGTATGCTACGAACGTAATGGGGTAAACTTGTGTATTTTTCTTAAACCTTTGCCTGATCCACCATGTGATCTATAAGCGTACTTTAAAATTTCAAAATAGAAAACGTAAGCTGCAATTGTTAAAATCAGTTTTAAATTTGGTTTCTAAGAGGCTTCAAATGCAGCATAATCAAAAAATTTTAAAAGAAAAATTCCATAGGACTTCCAAGTGTCTTAGCTTGCCCAAGTATGACCTTAGTTAGAACATTAAGGTAAAATGTTCCTTTTAATCACTTTTTTGGGGGTTGTGGGGGGGGATCTTTTTTCTGGTTTCTTTTAAGCACTAACGCCAGCTTTTTTATTTGGAATGTTTTATATAAAATTGTTTTTTTGAAATGTAACTATAGTCTCTGGGCAAATGCTTCCACATGTGTAAGCTTTTTGAAGTTGGATTGCTGCTCAGCTGTGGACTCGCAGAAGTCATCAGCACCATGGAGGGGAAGTGTGTTTATATGAATAAAATAACTTGTCATAAAGTATTTAATTTTAAGAAATTTGGCTTAAAATGCCAATATAAGAGGTTTTTAAGTAAATCATGGTATACAGTTAATATGCATCCTGCCAAAATAGTAATAATGATTTATTAATTCACAGGAAGTGTTTTATCTGACTTACACCCCTGAAGATGTCGAAGGAAACGTTCAGCTAGAAACCGGAGATAAAATAAACTTTGTAATTGATAACAATAAACAGTAAGTTCTTTTTTTTTTTTTTTTTTTTTAATTTCCTCACTTAAGTGTTTTTTGTTTTTGTTTTGTTTTCCATTAAGAAATTTGAAGTGAGTTAAAAACCTAACTTGTAAGTTTGGATAGTTTTCATGAACTTTTAATTTATCAGCTAATGATTTGGGATCTATGAGTATTACAGCCATGATGCAGGGTGTCAGAAATAGGAAGATAATTAAAACATTGTCAGGGTTTTCAAGGACCTGTTCTAGAGATCATGAACGTTTTTCAAAAAATAGTGTTTTGAGGGAAGGATACAGTCACTAGAGAGAGGAAAAAAAGAACATTATGGATAGAAGAAGTATTATGTCATGTTTTGGGGAAATGGCCAAAAATTTGATTGAATCGACTAGAAGGTTAGGTTTAAGTATTCTTTCACAATTCTAGGAATCTTTGAAGTATTTAAAACAAGGAAGTATGATTGGTTTAGATCTTTGGAGGTGGTGGAAGTGATATACTTTTGACAAATGGGGATGCTGTTGACAAGAGTCAGTGATGTGAGAATTAACATGGAAGATGACTGCCTAATACGGATAGATTCAGAGGATGGGGTGGAGGAGTCAGGTCACAGAGAAGATAGAATCATCAATCTTAATTGGTTAGATAAAGGTGGGATTGGAATTCAAATGAGTCCCAAATACTGTTTTTCTGGCCTGGTCTACTGGGCAGACCATAAACTGAACTAAGGAGATAAATGGAGAAAGTTGAAGGTGAGAAAAGAATCATACTTACTTTGGCAGTTTTTGAGTGTTGAGATGTTGTTGACATATCTGGGTAGAGATACCAAATTATAGTCTGAAGGCCTGAATTTATATAGTTGTTAATCCTCGGGACAGCCTTACCTGGTAAGTTTCTTCATCTGTAAAATGAGGTATAAGTTCTCACAAAGTTACCTGTCGACATTCATTCTGCTTTTAAATAGCAGACATTTAAATTCCCATCTGACTCTAAAGCCTTTTCACTACAGTAAGTTATAAAAGCAGGCAGACTTTTTCTGGTGTCTTTGTTAGACTGTTACATTTTTGTGGGGTGGGGTGGGGAAGCACATTTTGGGTTATTTGTCCTTGAAAAATTAAGGGAAGTTAATTGCTTGGTGTATATAGATCTCTTAAAACGTTTAGACTAACAGTACCATTGTGTCTTAAATAGTCTATGCTATCTTAAAAACAAAATTGAATTTACATTGCTGCTGCACAAAGATGAAGGTATAAAAGCAGCATGTGGTGTCTCTTGTTTCCATTCTCCAGTGGAGGTGAATATCATTATTTTTAAAAGTATAGCAAGTTCTCTTAAAATCACTTCATTTATTCAACTTTTACGGCTGTTTATGCGGAAATAATGAGATAACTACTAAATTTAGCACTCATTGAAAATATGGCTGTTCACTCATAATAAATAAGATAGCTACTAAATTTGGCAAACTTTGTAAATTCTAAATTTCTAAAACTTTAGTATTCCCCACCTTCGGTGATACTTGCTTTATGGCTTTCAGTTCTTTTGTTGAAATAGAAAAACAGAATAGAAGATCATGTACCCATGTGTAAGTCTGTAAAAACAAATCTTCCAACAACAGTCCCAGAGAAAAATGACTTACATATATATTTGCCAAATGTAGGCAGCTAGAGAGTTGAAGTCCTTTGCATATGAAGCCATATGAAAATAATCAAATGTCATAAACCTTGTATTTATTCTTAGTGATTATAGAATTCTTGAAGCCGAAACTAGTTTGTCTAGACTCATATCTAAGCAAGCCAATATATTTTTAACTCCTGTTTCATTCCTCCTCCTTGAAATTATTTTTTTTTCTAGTACTGGTGCTGTAAGTGCTCGCAACATTATGCTGTTAAAAAAGAAACAAGCCCGCTGTCAGGGAGTAGTTTGTGCCATGAAGGTAAGTGTTGAGTTTTTCTTTGGCCACTTTAAGTGCTGTACTTAAACTCAAGCCATTTTTTTTCTTTTTTGTCTTTACCCTTTAAAAATATTTAACCTGTTAACCTCAAAAGTAGTCTCTTAAAATTAATTGGTTGCTAATACGTTCTATTCTTTAAAATTGGCTGTTTAATTGATAAGATTAGATTGTACCAAATTATATTATTGTGACTATAGTATAATTTTACAAAAATTATTGGTTTTAAGTCGTAATCATAAATTTGTACACTCAGTGATAATAATGTTGGTTTTTTGTTTTGCTTCAGGAGGCATTTGGCTTTATTGAAAGAGGTGATGTTGTAAAAGAGATATTCTTTCACTATAGTGAATTTAAGGGTGACTTAGAAACCTTACAGCCTGGTGATGACGTGGAATTCACAATCAAGGACAGAAATGTAAGATAGTCAGATAACTTGATCTTTGACCTTTTAAGATCAGAGGTGGTTCCTGTTTTTAAGAAACACTTAAAATCACGTGATTCTTCCTCTCCCTGTCCCCCCCTCCCCAACTGTTTCTGATTTAGGGTAAAGAAGTTGCAACAGATGTCAGACTATTGCCTCAAGGAACGGTCATTTTTGAAGATATCAGCATTGAACATTTTGAAGGAACTGTAACCAAAGTTATTCCAAAAGTACCCAGTAAAAACCAGGTAAATAATCTTTCAGGAGAGTCCTGTTTTGCCTCAGTAGTAATAGAATAATGTGGTGTGATATACTGAAATTTTATCTTATTCAGTTAATATACTGTGATAGTAGAATGACTGAGTACCTCTTGTTATGTATATTTAAAGTAAAAGAGAAACCACTGATTTATATATCCATGAATATGTTTTTTTTTTAACTGGGTGATGAGAAAATGCTAGATTGGAAAGCATCTGATTGGATTAGACTGCAGTTCAGGTGTACATTTGTTCCCTCCTCTGCCCCTGCTCCACCCCTCCAGTTTGTTTCTTTTGTGGGGAAAGTGAGGACACAAGTGGTGTCATTGCTGAAAAAATTCTTTAAATAAAATCTTTTGGTACCAGAATGCAGGGTCTTAACTGCAGTGTTGTGATTTTATGGTTGATTCATGTGACCATAGAACATGAAACTTTCACATTGGACTTAACGTTGTCAACACCTTTTTTGCTTCAGGGAACTGTTAGAAATGAAGTGGTTTACTATGTGTTCTTCTTGTTTGACTTAGAACTAGGAAGGATGAGAAATCTCCAGCTAAAACCGTTTTTCCTTCTCATCAGAATGACCCATTGCCAGGACGCATCAAAGTTGACTTTGTGATCCCTAAAGAACTTCCCTTTGGAGACAAAGATACGAAATCCAAGGTGACCCTGCTGGAAGGTGATCACGTTAGGTTTAATATTTCAACAGACCGACGTGACAAATTAGAACGAGCAACCAATATAGAAGTTCTGTCAAATACATTTCAGTTCACTAATGAAGCCCGAGAAATGGTAAGTGTTGGTTATTACTAGATATGTATCTAATATGCCAGAACCAATGTTACATTCAAGTCTATACTGCTAAATTAAAAATTTTCTTAAGTTAAATGACCGTAATGGAAGGTGATTAACAGCCATAGATATTTTAGTCAGTCTGGGTTATCTCTGGCAGTTATCTTGGAAATATATGTGAAAATTTTTTTGAATGGAAATTTTAGAGTCAGTGATTCTCTGGCCCTTAGTATGAAGAGTAAGAAAATTCAAGTTCATCATTGTAGAAAGTGGATTTTCCCAAATTATTTCCTAAGGCATTAATCATTGGTGGCTTAAGTTTTTAGGAAACACAATTCTTCCTCCTTTGTGGTCCAGGGAAGCCAAAAGATCTAGACACTAGAACACATAGAAAATACACTAACACCAGTGATAGCTGGTGAGTTTTAAAAAGAAAAATCATGGCCAGGCGAGGTGACTCACATATGTAATCCCAGCAGTTTGGGAGGCCGAGGTGGGCGGATCACTTGAGGTCAGGAGTTTGAGACCAGCCTGGCCAACATGGCAAAACGCTCTCTGCCAAAAACACAAAAATTAGCCGGGTGTGGTGGTGGGCTCCTGTAATCCCTTGCAGTGAGCCAAAACCACAGCATTGCACTCCAGCCTGGGCAACAGAAGGAGACTCTGTCTCAAAAATAAATAAGTAAATTGCAAGAATATCTGATCATGTTTTAAAAAGGTTTAAGAATTTGTGTTGGGCCACATTCAGAGCTGTCCTTGGCCACAGGTTGGACAAGTTTGCAGTTAAACCAAAGTCAAAAAGGTTTTGATTTGGCAGAACTTTGCAAGTTATTTTTAAAGAGTTTATGTCCAAGAGTGGCGTATAGCAACCACAATTACTTCCCAAACATGTTTTATGAACTCAGTTTTTATGAACTTACTTTCTCAGACAAAATTTACGTTTAGTTATGTTTGGGATCCTAACTCGGTGTTGTCTGTGGAACTAGGTACATTGAATGAAAATTTGAGGGTTTTTTAACCTTTGCCTTTGAAGAACTGATTGTATTTGACACATTGTAGTTAACTTTAAAAGTATGGAGGTCTGAATGCTTTTTTTTTTTTTAATCTTTTTGAAGGCAAGATCTGTTTTGCTTTACAGTATGGAAAATGTAACTTGGCTACCATCAGGACTTCGCAACAATTAAATGTTAGAATATTGTTTAGGTCATATTTAAAACTTACAGAATAATCACTTCTGCAGTGAGCAAATACGTAGTATGTAATACAATAGCAGATTGATAATTTGTTCATTGTTTCATTAAACATGAGTACCGACCATGTTCTAGGTCCTCTTGATACAGTGTCCTTACAAAGCTGATAATTTAGTAAGAAAGAAAAAAAAAACAGGAGAAAAGATTTCCTGTATTTTATTCTTCAGATGTAAATCTTAACTCCTTTGCCTAAACTCATGCAATTTTTGAGGTAGAAACTAGAGAATTGCCTTTGTCTAGTTTGGAATTATGGGTCAGTAAATTATTGAAGTTTCTGGAAATTGTCAATAGGCTTGGGCTTTTATGAAATACATTGTGTTCATGTGTTTACATTCAAATGTGGTAATTTTTCCCAGTGCATATTTGCCAGGAAGTGACAGTTGGGGAGTCTTAGAAAATTGCTCAGGTTAAGTTAATTTATTGAAAGCAATGAGTTTGTACTTAAGTGAGAACAGTTCAAATGTGGATACGGTATTTGTGTCACATCAGAGAGAAATGATGAATTTTACTTGATGGTGCATTTACTTGACAAGATTCACAGCCAGTGAAAATATTATTTGGGTTTCAGGGTGTGATTGCTGCCATGAGAGATGGTTTTGGTTTCATCAAGTGTGTGGATCGTGATGTTCGTATGTTCTTCCACTTCAGTGAAATTCTGGATGGGAACCAGCTCCATATTGCAGATGAAGTAGAGTTTACGGTGGTTCCTGTGAGTTGTTTTTGAGAAAAGTTGGGAAGTGTTTCTTGATACTTGCTTTTTCAATTTAAAGTTAATTTTGTTTTATCATTTTTAGGATATGCTCTCTGCTCAAAGAAATCATGCTATTAGGATTAAAAAACTTCCCAAGGGCACGGTTTCATTTCATTCCCATTCAGATCACCGTTTTCTGGGCACAGTAGAAAAAGAAGCCACTTTTTCCAATCCTAAAACCACTAGCCCAAATAAAGGCAAAGAGAAGGTAGGTTTTGCATAATCCACATGGTTTTTGTAGCTCTATATTCCTCTTCTGCTTTAAAGGCACATAGTAATGAATTACATTTATAATCAGTGGAGTTTGTCTCTTTCATAATTTTCTATCATATTAACAGTGAACTAAAGTAAGGTTTCTTAACCTCAGCATTATTGACATTTTGGGATAGACAGATTCTTTACTGTGAGGGTGGGATGTTTAGCAGCATTTCTGGCCTGTACCCACTGGAAGTCAGTATCCTCACCTCTTTTCCCTGCCTCCCATTGTGGCAGCCAAAAATGTCTCCAAGCATTGCCAAATGTCCCTTGGGAGGCAAGTCACCCCCAGTAGAGAACCACTTATCTAAAATGATAGTAGTGTCTTCCAAGCAGCTTAAAACTTTCAAAGTTGGGTAGCCTCAGTTCACACATTTAAACTTCATATATTGAAAAATCCACTGAATAGGAAATATGAAGATGTCTGAGATGATTTGTCCTTTCAAGTTAATAACAAATTGAGAGTTGTATAGAAACAAGTACTTCATACAGAATATAAAATATTGCTATTAAAGGTCAGCAAGAGTGCTGTAGTGAAAATTATGGGATGGTTTCACTAAGGTATTGACATTTTTAATAGATGGAGATAAGAAAGAGCATTCTTCACAGAGTAAAAGTACAGATGAGAAAAATTCAGGGTTTCCTTAGGAAGCAACGAGTAACTAGTCTGACAAGATTTTTTGTTTTGTTTTGTATGTGGGTTTTTGTTGGTGGGGGAATTTAAGAAAAATAAGGATGAAAAATCAGGGTCCAGCTAGACTGGGAAGGTGTTGATTAGTGCATTAAAGAATTTAGAACTTGGCTGGGGGCGGTGGCTCACCGCCTGTAATCCCAGCACTTTCAGAGGCCGAGGCAGGTGGATCATGAGATCAGGAGTTCGAGACCAGCCTAGCCAATATGGGGAAACCCCATCTCTACTAAAAATATGAAAAAATTAGCTGGGTGTGGTGGCAGACATCTGTAATCCCAGCTCCTTGGGAGGCAGAGGTTGCAGTGAGCCAAGATCATGCCACTGCACTCCAGCCTGGGTTAACAGTTGAGACTCGGTCTCCATTAAAAAAAAAAAAAAAAAAAAAATTTAGACTTAGACTTTGTTCTGTACAAAGGAAAAGATTTCTTTTGGATAGTGACATCAGGTATATGCTTTGGGAGAATAATGGCAGTTATATGAAGCCTAGATGGTGTGGAGAAAGACAAAAAATGAAAAGGATTACTATGCAATTACTTGGATAGTTAAGGTAGTCCTTGAACTAGGCATAAAGAAGAGAGATACTAGAAAGTCATGTTGTAATTTAATAATTACTGTTAGCCAGAAAGAGCAGGGCTAGTATCTTGCTTATCACTTATTGTAGCTTGGGAAATTATTTCACCTCTGAGCTTCAGTTTTTAAATTTCAAAAATGATTGTGTAATAGTTTAAAAAGCCCTCAGAGTACCTAGCTCATAATAGGAATTTAACATGTGGCAGATGATACTGTTAACAAAGATAAAATACACTTCAGTGGGGCTTATTTTTAATAGCTTTTAATTCTTGGAATGCTCTGCTTCCCAGATGTGTCTGGCAAAACTGGCTTCATGAAAAGACGGCCTTTGTGTGAGACTCTCCCTGCTCTTCTATTGTTTTTTCCTTAGTCCAACAGTACACTAATACACTTGATCTTAGTCAAAAGGCCAAGAAACGATAACAGTACCTTAATAAATCCTTCTTACAGTGTGTAACACTTACCTGTTTATGACTCTGTCTCTGCTGGACTGGACTCCCTCAGGGCAGTGATTCTCCTATTTCTATTTAATATATTTGATGTATAGTATATTGTTAGCTGTTGACTGGATGCTGAGGTTGGTGGATAGAGAGAGTTGAGAGCAAAAGGTGAACATAAGCTTTTGAGTTTGGCTAACTTGTGGAAAAGTTGGTAACACTGGAGTCAGACCTGAATTCACTGATACTGTTCTTAACCAAACTCAAATCCTCTGGATTATTTTGTGTTGACTTTTGTAACCTTGGTAAGGTTTACTTAATTCCTCAGATTTTTCCAATTTGTAAAATGAGGGAAAAGAGAAACTATGAAGGTGATTTTGATGTAAGATTAATTTGATAATACATAATACCTGGTAATGTTGTAAGTGTTCAATAAATAATTGTTATATAGCAGTTATAGAAGGAATATGGTAGAAGAGGAAAATGAATTGATTTTGAATATGTCATAGTTTATAATGAGGACTGGAGCTTAGGAAGGAAGTCAGGGCTAGAGTAGGGATGTGGACATTATCTCCATAGAAATTTTGAAACCATAAAATCAGTATAATTTATGTAGTTGCTGTGCACTGTCATTATTTACTATATAATTCCATATGACACGCCTGAACTTTCTTAAGACTTTTATTTTTTTAATTTTTTTTTTTAGTCCAGTGCGCTAGTGAGAAGGGGAGAAAGAGTAAACAAGGAAGTTTGACCTGTAACTGACTAAACAATCAGTTAAGATAACTCACCACCTTGAGACCAGCCCTTAGACTTTTAAAGAGTTAATTGTTCATACATGTAAGACGATTTAAGTGTTGTTTCTCTTCAAAGTCTGGTATTTTTTTAAAAGTTATTGTTGAAATACTGGTATAATTTTTAATCACCTCCTTTATGTCAAGTGCTCAGAATGTACTAGATCATACACCAGATTCTCATACATTGATAAGTGTATTGATTGAGATTATATGTTAAATACTACGCAAGGTGCTGTGTGCTACTAAAAGAGGATACTTCAGCTTCTTTGGGAAAACTTGCCCTATAGAATTTCCGCCTCGTTGGATGTAACACACCCAGTTTAATTTCTGATTGGCTATGAGGAGCACAGGTGTGTTAAACATTTTCAGTAATCGTTTTATCCTCAGTATCAAAAATTAGATTCTTAAGACTGAAGACCAATTAAAAATTACAGCAGATTGAGCTAGTCTTAAGGCAAGACCACCTTTTATTCATATGAATAATCTGTTTTTAGAAAACCTTGGAATAAGACATTTTTACAGCTGTACCAATCCTTTGGCTCAAGAATCTGTAAGAACTGTAGTTGCTTCTATTGGTTTTTGTTCTTGAGATTGTTTTCATTGTGTTTTCAAATATCTCTTTAGGAGGCTGAAGATGGCATTATTGCTTATGATGACTGTGGGGTGAAACTGACTATTGCTTTTCAAGCCAAGGATGTGGAAGGATCTACTTCTCCTCAAATAGGAGATAAGGCAAGATAATTCTCATTTGAGAGAGGGTTAAGAGTTATCATCTTAGTCATAAATCCTGCAAGATGGGTTCTTCAAATTTTATCAAGTTTTGCTGACGTATATTTTGTGTTTAAAAGAAATACGTGAATGTCTTTCTATTTGAAAGCAGCTTATTAAAACAGGGTCTGTCAGGCTCTTTGTTAATCAAAGCTTTGTTAATCTAGCTGTTTAAACATTAGATAAACACGTTTAAATCTGTTTGCTTAAATGAAATTATTATTGGTAAGAAAGTTAAAACAGTTACTACTGAAACATTATCAAAGTAAAAGCACACTAAAGATTTTACATTGTTCATTTTTTTTCCTTATATGTGTTTGGTTTTTGGATAGCCCTCTAAAGAAATTAAGACTCTATTAGGAAAATAGACTGAAGGACAAAACTGATCCTTTGTGAAAAGTGAGATGAGACATAAATGTTTTGGTGAAAATCAATTCCATTAACGTAGTTACACAGGAGATTTGGAATGAAAAGCATGCTTTGGGGGAGTTATATGTCTTGTTTTCTGAGTTAAGGATATTGGTGTGGAAGTGATACGGTGTTAATGAGCATCCTTAATTTTCACAGGTTGAATTTAGTATTAGTGACAAACAGAGGCCTGGACAGCAGGTTGCAACTTGTGTGCGACTTTTAGGTCGTAATTCTAACTCCAAGAGGCTCTTGGGTTATGTGGCAACTCTGAAGGATAATTTTGGATTTATTGAAACAGCCAATCATGATAAGGAAATCTTTTTCCATTACAGGTAAGGTGTGACTTTTAGGAACTTATGGCTAGCTTACCATCCATTCTTTGATGTTGGAATAAAAAACATTTAGTATTGATTGATTATACTTGTTGAGTCCCAGATTTTATATTGGTAGAATTATGGCAAGATATAAACTGAAGTTAATCACTGATCTCTAATACAAAGCATGTGGCCAAAAGAAATAGAAAAAGCCTGTGCCGCCTTATTTTATGTGTTGGTACCATAGTATAGTGATATATAATATAGTATAGTGGTCAAGAGTAAGGGGTCTGGCTGGGTTTAGTGGCTCATGCCTATAATCCCAGCACTTTTGGGGACTGAAGCAGGTAGATAGGAGTTCAAGGCCAGCCTGGGCAACATGGTGAAACCCCATCTTTACAAAAAATAACAAAAATTAGTCTGGCATGGTGGTGCATGTCTATAGTCCCACCAATTCAGGAGGCTGAGGTGGGAGGATCACTTGATCCTGGGAAGCAGAGGTTGCAGTGAGCTGAGATCACACCACTGTACTCCTTCCAGCCTACGCAACTAAGTGAGACTCTGTCTTAAAACAAAAATAAGGGCTTTTAGAACCAGACAGTTTAGTTTTTGAATCCAGACCTTGCCACTTAATACCTGTGTAATTTTTATCAAATTAATCTCTTGGTATCTTAGTTTCATTATCTTAAAGTTGGGAATAATGTTACCTCTTCGTGGGGCATTTTTGAGGATTGAAAGAGTCAATACATAGAAAGTACTTTAAATGGTGTCTAACATAAATAAGTATGTCAAGCCATGACTGTTACTGTAAAATAAAGGCTGCTTGCTACTGTTGATGTTTGTGATAATATGTAGTAAATGTTATTTCCTTTCTCCTTAGTGAGTTTTCTGGTGATGTTGATAGCCTTGAACTGGGGGACATGGTCGAGTATAGCTTGTCCAAAGGCAAAGGCAACAAAGTCAGTGCAGAAAAAGTGAACAAAACACACTCAGGTAATAATACATTGTGACTTATTCAGCCAAGGCTTTTAAGTGGGAGATAAAGGGTGGAGTCGTAGAGGGAGAGGAGATGAGGCCTAATCGTTCTACATCAGTCATTCTCATGTGTGGGTCCCCAGAACAGCAGCATCACCTGGTTGCTTGTTAGAAATACATGTTCTTGCTGGGCTGGTGGCCCAGGCCTGTAATCCCAGCTCTCTGGGGAGGCCAAGGCGGGTGGATCACCTGAGGTCGGGCATTTGAGACCAGCCTGACCAACATGGAGAAACCCCTTCTCTACTAAAGATACAAGAAAAGTTAGCTGGGCATGTTGGCATATGCCTGTAATCTCAGCTGCTCGGACGGCTGAGGCAGGAGAATCTGTTGAACCCAGGAGATAGAGGTTGCGGTGAGCCAGGATTGCACCATTGCACTCCAGCCTGGGTAACAAGAGCGAAACCTCCATCTCAAAAAAAAAAAAAAAAAAAATTATCTGACTCTATCCCATACCCACTGAAACTCTGTGGTTGGGCAGTCTGTTTTAATAAGTCCTTTAGGTGTTTCTGGCATACACTGAAGATTGAGAAGGACTGGCCTAGATATTTTAGGTAATTTGCTTTATATTTTTAATTCATTGATGTCTTTTAAGAAATAACCCCAAGATAGCCAGTTGTGGTACTAGATTCCTGTAGTCACAGTTACTTGGGTGGCTGAGGTGGGAGGGTCACTTGTGCTGGTAGGTTGAGGCTGCAGTAAGCCATGATCATACCACTGCACTCCAACCTGGGTGACGGAGCAAGACTTTGTCTCAAAAAAAAGAAAAAATTAACCCCAAGATGCATATAAATCTCTATGGAGTAGGAAAAAGAGGCATTTCCCTAGAAGACTGTTTTGGAGAAGGATGAATCTAAATGTGAAAAATAATGGGAAGAAAATTATTGTAGTTTAGGATCTCTAACTTTAAAAGACCTGCAACTTATTTTTGGCTCTCATCTAAACTCTTAAGTGTGTGTTATGTCTTAGACATTGGGGATACAGCAGTGAAGAAATCAGATAACATCCCTGCATTCATTGACCTTATTTTTTGGTGGAAAATATGGAGCAGACAAGAGGAGTAAAATAATTGTATATGATGTTTAGTAAGACAATAATACATGTGATAAAGATAGGACAGTATATAAGCATTGGGATTTCCATTTTAGAGACCACGAAAGGCATCTGGAAAAAGTAAGAAAGCAAGGCATGTTTTATTTATGAATACTTCTTAATTCCTTAAGTTTATTTAGGAAAATCAGGCATTTTGATGGTAGTTTAGACATATTTAAGGTCAAGCAGCTGTTCTAGAAATAGAACTTGGCTTCCGGTTCCCCGCCCCATTTCAATAGCAGGCAGCCAACCTACCCCGTTAACATTTGTACTGTTATTTTTTGCTTACTTGTCTTTCTGTACAGTAGAGATGAAATAAAATTGAAGGATGCACATGCCTTTGTTTTGTAGTGAATGGCATTACTGAGGAAGCTGATCCCACCATTTACTCTGGCAAAGTCATTCGCCCCCTGAGGAGTGTTGATCCAACACAGACTGAGTACCAAGGAATGATTGAGATTGTGGAGGAGGGTAAGGATCATCACTATCAGGTTGTTTGAAATGTGCTGTAACTTCAGATGAGCATTTGTAAAGTTTTAAAATACGGTGCTCATTGCAGTTGTTTTCAGATTTCTTTAAAACTGAATTAAGGAAAAGTGACTTCTCTCTCATGCTTGCTTTTTATTTTTATGCCCCTTGAAAATGAGGTCAGTCTGGGTTTAGTGAAAAAAAATAACTGTTTTGTGAACATATGACTGATACATAAGTAACTATGAGTTATACTGAGATAGACTTAAGAACAAAGTCTCATACCAAAACATTTAATGTTGAGTGTATGATAATCAAATACTCAAGTTTCCTCTGTTCACCAGTATTTAATTCTGTATTTTTGCTTGCATAAAAGCTTATCTGTTTCTTCCCCACACCCCCCACCCACCACCACCCTACACAGATGTGCATAGCTGTTTCTTAATAGCTAGAATTCTGGGAGGATCCTACTTCTCATCTCTAGGTCAGGGTTCCTTTCATTTTCTACTTTCTGCTTGTTCCCCCCCACCCATCTTCAAGAATTCCCAGAGTTCCAGTACACCAACTTTATGTGATCTGTATGAATAAATTCACGATAGAAACAGAGAACTCTGCAAATGATGATTAGGATAGCAGAATTACGTGATGGTGGAGTAGGTAAGAGGGTTTGAGTATTTCAGCCAAAGATGATGGCTTGGGTTACAAAGAGAATAAGTCCTTGTATCATCTAAGAATCACCAAACATAAAGTGGTAAATAGCAAGTCATTTGGGAGAAGGAAATGAACCTTGATAATCTATTCCTTTACCACAAAGGATTCTTAGAATTTCTGTTTTACATAAAACCACTACTACCCCACCTCTAAATAGGAATTGACTATTGTCAAGTGAGTCTTTTTTAAACAAATGCCATGAAATCACACCCCTTAAAAGGCCATTGGAGTATGGACTACTAACTTAAACTCATGATACAGTATCAAATTGCCCTTCCATCTCCTCCTAACATGCTGCTTTTACTTCCTTTCGTATCCCTACTTCCCAGTCCACTTATTCTTCAGCACTGACTGTGGGATATAGTCCAAAGCAAGGATTTTGTGGAAAAGAAAACTTTTTAGGCATCTCTAAGCCTGGGACTAGACAGATCACATTTTCCCACTTGCTAAGAACTGGCTGTCTTATTTAGGAACACAGCTGTAACTCAGTATAAGACTGAAGTTGGGCCGACCTAAATCTGGACATCGTTCTAGCATATAATCTTGGACAAATCTTTACTAGCTCAGTTTCTTCATCTTTATGATGGTAATACCTTCAATCTTAGAAGGTTCTATAAAGTATGAATCAGTATGTGCATCATAAATGGTAATAATTGTTATTCCATGAGGTCAGACCAGCTTCTCCTAATCACTCTTCCTCATGACTTGATCTCTTCGGATTATCTCCTCAAAATTTTTTGGTTCCTGTATTTAAAATAAAAAAATTGGCTGAGGCCAGGCACGGAGCTCATGCCTGTAATCCCAACACTTTGGGAAGCCAAGGTGGGTGGATCACCTGAGATCAGGAATTTGAGATCAGCCTGGCCAACATGGCAAAACCCTGTCTCTACTAAAAATACAAACATTAACCAGCTATGGTGGTGGTTGCCTGTGATCCCAGCTACTCTGGAAGCTGAACCTAGGAGGCAGAAGTTGCAGTGAAGTGAGATCATGCCACTGAACTCCAGCCTGGGCAACAGAGCATGACTGCATCTCAAAAAAAACAAAAACAGAAAAAATGGCCAGGTGTGGTAGCTCACACCTATAAACCCAACACTTTGGGAAGCCAAGGTGGGCAGATCACTTGAGCCCAGTAGTTTCAGACCAGCCTAGGCAACATGACAAAACCCTGTCTCTACAAAAAAAATTAGCCAGTCATGGTGGTGCGTGCCTGTAGTCTCAGAAACTTGGGAGGTGAGGTGGGAGGGTTACCTGAGCCCAGGGAGTCAAGGCTGCAGTGAGCCATGATTACCACTGCATTCCAGCCTAGGCAACAGAGTGAGACCCTGTCTCAACAACAACAAAAATTCTTCATTTGTAATCATCAAGAGGATGTTGAAAAGCATTTTCTGAAGCTTCCGCTTCCCACCTGTTTTTCTCCTGTTTTCCCTTTGTTGACTGAACACGTTTGTTTGGATGCTGAATGAGGCAGCTGGATTCTTTGGCATAGTTTTTATCTGTAGCCTGCACTGGCCTCCAGGCAACTTTATATTTGGGGGCAGGGCTCAGCATATATAGTGGCCTTTTTTTGTGATGGTTTTCTTTGAAACGCAGCCACAGCCATTTGTTTATATATTGTTTTTGGTTGCTTTCTCACTACAACAGCAGAGTTGGCTAGACAGGATGACTTAGAAACCTAAAGTATGTACTATCTGGCCCTTTAGGAAAAAGCTTTTTGATCTCTGATCTGGAAAAAGGAAGCTGTTAGTTTGAGGGAGCCATAATTGGAACAAAAAATGGAGAGGGAGTGTCAAAGAAATTTACCTAGATTGTTTTTGCCTATGCTGCCTAGTTGTTTACTGGCTGATATGAGACAAAAATACTTTTGGCTGGTTGGCTCATATCGTGAACTTGGGAAGAAGATACTCTTGTGGACATTAGCAATCCATAGTGCTTTAAACTTAGGTAATGGGATTGTAAATGACAGTATGATTTTTCTTTTAATTTATAAATCCAGTTTAAAATTGTTCATAAGCTAGTAAACTACTGATATGCTGTCATGTTCTCATTTGGTTCCATGATAGTATTTAACATTTAGGATTTCATGTAAGCTTTAAGGTGAAACTTCCAAGTGTTAAAAACATACAGTTTTAGGTAACATAAACTTCCTAGGATCATGAGCAGAGGACTGTTGTGAAATAATAGCTTTTAGACTTTGTACTGTTTTTTACTACAGGGAATATGAAAGGTGAGGTCTATCCATTTGGCATCGTTGGGATGGCCAACAAAGGGGATTGCCTACAGAAAGGGGAGAGCGTCAAGTTCCAATTGTGTGTCCTGGGCCAAAATGCACAAACTATGGCTTACAACATCACACCCCTGCGTAGGGCCACAGTGGAATGTGTGAAAGATCAGGTAAGTGTCAGCATCTCTGCATCTGAATTTGATCTTTCTATAAGTTGTTATCCAAAACCTTGAAATTTTTTTAGCCAGGGGGAAATCATCAACATTGATTTGTTTTTTATTTGTACTTCAGCTTTTTTCCCAGTCATTTGAGGTAGCTTAATAAAAACAACTACACAAAGAAAAGGTGACTATATTAGCAATGCGAAAGTAAGAGTGGTGTCAGTAACTAATATTACACAATGGGGAAAATAAGTTTGGGGTGAGATTTCCAGAATAGAAGGACTATATGGGTTTGTACACTTTTACTTTGAGCTTCTTTTGCATCACTTTAAGCTTCTTTTGCGTAAACACAGAAATCGTGTTCACAAGTACTGAAAAAACAAGCTTAGGGCAAACAAGCTTAGTCTTATTACTGAGATCTCAGGGAAATTTGAGTTCTCAGAATGTTTTTCATCAGTACAGAGAATATAACATTTTGTATGGCTGCTTCATAGAATACTATAACCCAGCTTAATTCTAGAAGGGATCAAAACAGTGTATATGTTGAAGTAACAGCTTCCTGATGAGTTTGCTTAATTCAAAAAGCTTAGTTCATAATATATGAAGGAACTTCTATTTGTTTGGGTCAAGTTTATGATAGAGTGAATGGCACTGATTTCAAAGATACATTTCTTCCCTGACAAGTTTTACCACAGGCAGCTGGATTGTATATCAATATTAATACCATGTTTATACATCCTTAAGATAACAGGGACAGGCATTGTGCCTCATTCAGAGTGAGGTGTGGCATGTCTTCTCTTTTTTAGCTACTTCCTTTCTTTTTTTTTTCAGTTTGGCTTCATTAACTATGAAGTAGGAGATAGCAAGAAGCTCTTTTTCCATGTGAAAGAGGTTCAGGATGGCATTGAGCTTCAGGCAGGAGATGAGGTGGAGTTCTCAGTGATTCTTAATCAGCGCACTGGGAAGTGCAGCGCCTGTAATGTTTGGCGAGTCTGGTGAGTTTTGTTATTATGGTTTGATTAGTAACTGCCCTGGAGTATCTCAACTTCTGTAGTCTCTGTTCGTCACATTACTTTACTTTTCTGTGCCTTGTTTTTTCCCCTCTTCTGCCACTTTTTATTTCTTGATACTTCCTACTTCTAGTCTAATATAAAAAGATTTTGTAGTACATGTTTTTAAAATTTTTTTCCAAATTCCTTTTCTTCCATTAAGTCATTTCTAGGTTATATGCTGCTTAAAATTCTAATAGTTTAACCATCCTGACTCATAATGCCACTTTGCTTCATCACCCCCACCCCTCCCGAGACAGTCTCACTCTGTTAACCAGGCTGGAGTGCATTGGCACCATTATGACTCATTGCAACCTCAACCCCCTGGGCCTAAGCAATTCTCCCATGTCAGCTTCCCGAGTAGCTGGGACTACAAGCATGCGCCACCACACCCAGCCAGTTTTATTTTTTATAGAGACGTGGTCCCACTATTTTGCCCAGGCTGGTGTCAGACTTCTGGGCTCAGGTGTTCCTCCTGCCCTGCCCTCTCAAAGTGCTGGGATTGCAGGTGTTAGCTACCACATCTGCTCTCTTGTTTTTTTATGCATCTGTGGAACTGGTCAGTCCTATTCCATTCAAGTCTAGGGTCTGCAAATGATTCCTTCCATTCCTATTAAGTTGGAACATTGAGTTGGGGGAAAATAATATATAAACAAACTTGTCTGTCTTGTCTTTCCAGCTAGGTAGATGAGGCGAGAGTCCTGTCATTAAAAGTGAGTCATTTGGGTAGTCAGATAGAAAACACGCTCCTTTGCAAGTACTTCTATCTGCCCACCAAGTGTGGTTTCTTCTCATCTTTTGACTTCATTACAGTGAGGGCCCCAAGGCTGTTGCAGCTCCTCGACCTGATCGGTTGGTCAATCGCTTGAAGAATATCACCCTGGATGATGCCAGTGCTCCTCGCCTAATGGTTCTTCGTCAGCCAAGGGGACCAGATAATTCAATGGTATGAGCCCATACAAGGCTTGGGAGAGGCCAAATGATAGACCAACGTACAATATGTGGTTCTATTTAAATAATAGGTCAGGAAACTTAAGGAGACTTCCATATTGCTTATAACTAGTTTAGGAGTTTCGACACATTGGTTCAGCCCCTAACCTATTGGTTGCTTACAGTAAGAAGTCCATTTCTTTTCTTGATACCTTGAAGATAGTTTAGGTAGTGAGTCAGAAGTGCTTACTATGGATTTTCTCAAGGAAAGAATTTGTAGTGCATAAGTTGATTAAAAATAATGCTTTTGTAGTTTCATTTGGGAATAGTGAATGTACCGTGATTGTTGTGCACTCAAATCATTAACTGCAGGATTTTTTTTCCCCCCCCACAGGGGTTTGGTGCAGAAAGAAAGATCCGTCAAGCTGGTGTCATTGACTAACCACAGCCACAAAGCACATCATTAATCCACTATGATCAAGTTGGGGGGAATCTGGTGAAGGGTTCTGAATATCTCCCTCTTCATCCCTCCCGAAATCTGGAATACTTATTCTATTGAGCTATTACACCAGTTTTAACACCTTCCTTGTGTTATGTTTAAAAAATAAATAAATTTAAGAAAACCATTTTAAAATAATGCACAGTTGCAGCCTGGAAAACTTAAGGTGGCGCCTTATAGTATCAATTTTAGGAGCTTTATTTGGTGCATTTAATGCAACTGTTAATTGCAAAATCCACTTCGCCTGTGTAAGTGAAAAATATAGACTGTTATATCTTGTTGGCCCTATGAAATTCTGCACTTGATATTCATTTTATACTCTACCTTCATTAATTACTTCTGGCAAGATGTTCTGCCTTAGCACCCAGTTGCATTCTTTTCCTTCCTGTTCATTATGCTTTAGTTCTGAGGACCATATGAGGGTAGAATATATTATCTTTTAAAATTTACAAAAATTTGTATAGGCAAACCATTTCTTAAAGTTAATGGCCAAATTTTGAAATGTTATTTTTCATATCATTTATAATCTTGTCACAATCCACTTAAGTTTGGTTATATTTCAGTGAAAATTATCTTCCAGAGTAGTTTTTTTTTTCCTGGGATGGGGGTAACTTTACTACAATAAGTAAGTATGGTGCAGAATTTCGTGCAAATGAGGAGTGCCAGCAGTGTGATAATTTAAACATATTTAAACAAAAACAAAAAAAAAAATGAATGCACAAACTTGCTGCTGCTTAGATCACTGCAGCTTCTAGGACCCAGTTTCTTTTACTGATTTAAAAACAAAACAGAAAAAAAGAAAATAAAAAAGTTGTGCCTGAAATGAATCTTGTTTTTTTTATAAGTAGCCGCCTGGTTACTGTGTCCTGTGAAATACAGACACTTGACCCTTGGTGTAGCTTCTGTTCAACTTTATATCACGGGAATAGATGGGTCTGATTCTTGGCCCGCTTCTTGAATTGGCCATATACAGGGTCCCTGGCCAGTGGACTGAAGGCTTTGTCTAAGAAGACAAGGGTCAGCTCAGGGGATGTGGGGGAGGGCTCTTTTATCTTCCCCCTTGTCGTTTGAGGTTTTGATCTCTGGGTAAAGAGGCCGTTTATCTTTGTAACACAAAACATTTTTGCTTTCTCCAGTTTTCTGTTAATGGCGAAAGAATGGAAGCGAATAAAGTTTTACTGATTTTTTGAGACACTAGCACCTAGCGCTTTCATTATTGAAACGTCCCGTGGTGGGGCGGGGGGGGGCGGGTGTGGGTGCGGCCT
>PVKP010029791.1:0-28609 GCA_004027715.1 Plecturocebus donacophilus | reverse complement strand
TCATTCAATAAATATTTATGTATTTATTTTGAGGCAGAGTCTAGCTCTCGCCCAGGCTAGAGTGCAATGGCGTGGTCTCACCTTACTGCAACCTCCGCCTCCTGGGTTCAAGCGATTCTCCTGCCTCGGCCTTCCAAGTAGCTGGGATTACAAGCACCTGCCACCACACCCGGCTAATTTTTGTATTTTTAGTAGAGACGGGGTTTCACCATGTTGGTCAGGCTGGTCTTGAACTCCTGATCTGGTGATCCACCTGCCTCCAGCCTCCCAAAGTGCTGGGATTACAGGTGTGAGCCACCATGCCCGGCCTTTCAACAAATATTTACTGAGTACCAGACATTATTATAGGTTCTTGGGACACCTCAGTATACATAGAATAATGCACTGACTACCACCATACTGTGAAAGCTTGCAATTCAGGGGATCTGATGTGACAATTTGGGCACTAGATTGATCTGCATAAGAAAATCTGTTATTCTTCACTAAATGCTAGGCTCTATGAGAAAAGTGGAAGACTTCCTGTTATACTGAGTAACATTTTTATAGAAGTCTTCAAGTAAATATTTTGTGATTTCCTGAGATGCTCATGATATATCAAAAAAAAAAAAAAATTAGAGATTAGTTTCCCCCTTCCCCAATTCCCTCTGGTGTTTTAGTGCTCCATAAGTTACCCTCAGTTGTGGAAATTCCTAAGATATTTTTATTATTTACAAATTTATCTTCCCTTAACAGCCCACCTTCCTTGTGGAACTGTCCAGAGTGCTAGCAAATCCAGGAAACAGTCAGGTTGCCAGAGTTGCAGCTGGTCTACAAATCAAGAACTCCTTGACATCTAAAGATCCAGATATCAAGGCACAGTATCAGCAGAGGTGGCTTGCTATTGATGCCAATGCTCGACGAGAAGTCAAGAACTATGTAAGTAACACTCATCTGTTTGCTTATACTGCCTGGAGAACAAGAAATCACTTTCTCGGTTCTTTCCCTGTTTGCATGGGATAGAGCTGACTGTTAGGTTTCTGGGACCTGAACTTCACCTAAAGATAAAAATTGTCTTTGTTTTAAATCTTTCTCAGCACAGCTTGTCCATTCCTGTTGATGGATTAGAATTCTTTTTTAGATGACTGAAGTAGGCTCCAGCAGTTTGAGAAACTTTAATTAGGTGCCATAATTTGTAAAGTCTCTTTGGCAAATTAGAGTAGTACACAAATTGGTGCTGTCTACCCACATCACTTAGGGAATTTGTTAATATGTATTTCCAAGCGCTCCAGAAATTCCGATTTGGTACCAGTGGAGTGTAGCTCACAGATGTTTTTTGAACTGTCTTCCCAAGTGATTCTGCAGTCAGCCAGCACCTGCTCTTGTTGACCTTCTGCTGTAAATAAATCTCAATCTTTGGTGGTTTAGGCATGGTACTGTATGGAGTCAGAAGGAGAATTATGTGATCTTTTGGGTCTTCCAAGCCCAAAGAGTTTGTGAAATAGGAGTGCAACATTAATGGTGTTTTATCTACTTAGCAAGTTATGAAAAACTTTCTTCAAAAACACCTGAGTTTTTTACCAAGCCATTTAGAGTGGGATGAATTTGGGGGGAAAGGTGTTGAATTTTGAATCATGACATTCTTATTACTGTCTTGTAGAATTAGAAATTCATAGTTCCAGATGAAGCAAAGGATTCAGAATATATGGACTGGTGTGTTTTTTTGGTTTTGTGTTTTGTTTTTGAGACGGAGTCTCGCTCTGTTGCCCAGGCTGGAATGCAATGGGGCAGTCTTGGTTCACTGCAACCTCTGCCTCCCAGGTTCAAGCGATTCTCCTGCCTCAGCCTCCTGAGTAGCTGGGACTACTGGTGCCTGCCAGCATGCCCAGCTAATTTTTGTGTCTTTTTTAGTAGAGACAAGGTTTCACCATATTGGCCAGGCTGGTCTCAAACTCCTGACCTCGTGATCCGCCTGCCTTGGCTTCCCAAAGTGCTGGTATCACAGGCAAGAGCCACCATGCCCGGCCTTGTTTTTTAATTAAGTTCTTTAGTGGTCTGTAAGGCACAAAGAGGAATGAGTTAAATATCTGTGCAATTATTGTTTTGTCCTTGGTATCTGAGTGGAAACCAGTGGGGAATTACTACATATGTACTTATGCAGGTCATGGTTATGCGCATCATACTTGGTATTTCCTGGTTCTAGATGTCAGCATTAGGTAAATAAGTGCCCTGTAAGGCAACAACTTCTCTATCTAGTCGTGTTTGCATACACATGATAGGGAACTGGGTTATTAAATCCAACTTGGTTTCAAATCTTCTTTGGAATATGTAAAGCTGTTTCTGTTTATGTTGAGTCTGCTTGTGTAATGATATTTTAATGTTTTGATTCCTTCTCCGTCAGCTAAATGACATAAATGGAAGTATCACTGGAAATCTCGATACTGATAGTGCCCATTCAGTTTCTCATCTTCTTCAAATTACACACTAGTAAATGGGATAAGATGGAATTGGAATTGGCTTATTTTTTGGCACATCACTCTTAACACCAACCTTAAAAATAATTAGATAATAATGGCCGGGCGCGGTGGCTCATGCCTATAATCCCAGCACTTTGAGAAGCAGAGGCAGGCTGATCACCCGAGGTCAGGAGTTTGAGACCAGCCTGGCCAACGTGGTGAAACCTTGTCTGTACTAAAAATAACAAAAATTACCTGGGTGTGGTGGTGGGTGCTTGTAATCCCAGCTACTCGGGAGGCTGAGGCAGGAGTATCACTTGAACCTGGGAGGCAGAGGTTTTGGTGAGCCAAGATTGCACCATTGCATTCCAGCCTGGGCAACAAAGTGGGACTCCATCTCTTAAAAAATAATAATTATTATTATTATTATTTATATAGGCATGGTTAAGCCCTTGGACATGAAAAAAAAGCTAAGTTACCTTGGCCTTTCTCCCTTTCATAGCACAACTGATACTAAGTTTCACTGTCGGTGATCTTTTTTGAAATCTGGATATTGGGGCACAATTGAGAGCTAATTTCTTATTCTGATAATTGAATATTACTATGCTAGTCCTTGAGATTTCTGATTTCATTTAGAATCAGTCAGCACTGTTTGTTGTTGGTAGAGCTAATGGAGATGGGGGCCAGGTATGATGATATATACCATATAAGAAGGAAAAAGGGGAAGTTCATTGTTAGTACTAGCTGCAAAGCAGGATACTAAGTGACCCGACCCAGTCAGCAAAGCTGGCCTGAATATCTGGCAGCTATTCTTTGTCCTATGTTCATGCCAGGAACAGTTAACTGTTTGCCTTTGAGTGGACTGGTGATTCTTAGTGAGTTCATTGACTGAATTAGCTGATCATTGTAATGATTAACTCTAGGTCAATTGTGGCTTCATCTTTTATCATACCTGTGCCTTTACCCTTTACATAAATGCTGGTGTGGTACCATGTGAAGTGAGACATGTTTAATGACAAGTGGATCTTCTTTTGACATCTGGCTAGTTTTTGGTATCTGTCAGTGGTAGAGAACAGTTCTTTGATTCTTGGGCAAACAGAACAAATCCTTTCAGATTGGAAGTTACATAAAGATTAGTTCATAGTTGTTGTTATCATCAGCACCTTTTCTTTGTATTCAGTGATGTTGTTACTTGACCAAGGCCTTTCTATGTAAGTCACCCAGAGTGCTGGGTTGTCAGTGATTAGAAGGAAAGAGTTTTGTTTCAACCCACGTCTCATGAGTGAGATCTCCTTGGATCAGGTTAGAGAGTAATCTGTGAATGAGACCCACCCGAATACCCCATAAGTAGCTTCATTCTAGTGTCCGTGTCTGGCCACAAAACAAGGTTGTGAACATCCTTTCCTTATACCACCAACAATGTGCCTGGAAGATGAGTTTTGTGTGCCCATCTCTCGCCTTTGCCATTTACTGCTACCTCCCCTTGTAACTGCTGGTTTCCTACCTCATGTTGAAGACTGAAGTGTGAGGTGTGTAGTTTTGGAGAATTCCTTGTGGAAGCTGGGGATGATTGGTTTTGTTTCTAGATTCTGGGGCAGTGTTGATTGTGCTAATGTTGCTACTGAGGCTGATTTTTTTTCTGACAGCCTTTTCTACTTCTTGATATCATAGAGAAGAATTCTAAGACACTGCCTGTGTGCAGTGGCTCACACTTGTAATCCTAGCACTTTGAGAGGCCAGGGATTTGACACCAGCCTGGGCAACATAGGGAGACCCCCATCTCTACTGAAGATCAAAAAAAAGTTGGCTGGGTATGGTCGTGTGTGCCTGTAGTCTAAGCTACTCTTGGGAGGCCTGGGAGGGCGAGGCTGCAATATCATTGTGCCACTACACTCCACCCTGGACAGCACAGTGAGACCTTATTTTTTCCTTTCCTTTTTTTTTTTCTAAAGAGCTGGGCAATATGGTGATGCCCTGTCTCTATAAAAAATAGCTGGGTGTGTTGGCATGCCCACCCCTGTAGTCCCAGCTACTCAGGAGGCTAAGGTGGGGGAGGGTAGATTGTGCAATAGAGGTTGAGGCTGCAGTGAGCTGTGATCATGCCAGTGCTCTCCAGTCTGGGCAGCAGAGTGAGACCCTGTCTTAAGAGAAAAAAAAAAAATTCAAAGACACGAAATATGGTGGTGGGCAAAATGTGGTCAAATAGTGTTAGAAGTATGTATCTTTTGTCTTCTTTTGGTGCAGGTTTTGCAGACATTGGGCACAGAAACTTACCGGCCTAGTTCTGCCTCACAGTGTGTGGCTGGTATTGCTTGTGCAGAGATCCCAGTAAACCAGTGGCCAGAACTCATTCCTCAGCTGGTGGCCAATGTCACAAACCCCAACAGCACAGAGCACATGAAGGAGTCGACATTGGAAGCTATCGGTTATATTTGCCAAGATATAGTAAGTGCTTGCCTAATTTACCTGGTTTATATACCACTAATTGCCTCTAGCTGTGATGTGAATGGTATCAGTACTACCTTATTGAACAACGAAGAAAGCCAATTTAAACTGCACAGTGTTTGAAAGTAAGACTGATTTCCCTTAGGCCTCTGTCTTCACATTGCTAATCATGCCCTAAAGTAAAGAAACCTGAGGATTACAATCTCAAAGCGAAAGTCCACGTTTGAAGAAGCCTAGATTCTAGACATACAAAATGAGGAGATTCTCATTTGGAGCATCCCTAACCTAATCCTTTTTCTTAAGATCCTGAATGTACCATGAATGTTGTGGTGCATTTTCATTTACTACTTTACAGAAAGTTTTGCCAACTCTTGATGTAGTTGGTTTAGCCACTGGAGACACAGATGCAGCCCTCCTAGCACTGTTGTTCCTGATGAGGAACACCACCACTTGTGGTGTCTATTTTAATATATGGACTTTATGAAGCAAAAGAGCACACCACATTTGACCTGGACTTAGACTCCCTAGGTGTGCCCAGGTGTTGATCCTTGGTCCTTAAATGTCCTGAAGTTGTACTTGAGCGTACAGATGGCCTGGCAGCCACCAGGCTGCCATCTTCATTTGCACAGAGTGGGGAAAAAGCTAGTATTACCTCATACCCACAGTCATTATGCTAAGAAGTCAAAGATGAAGTTGATGAGTTTGACTTGTTTTTGTTCAGTTTTGAACTGCCAATACCATGGGATACTTTGCCGGTGGTTTACAGTGCTATTCCCAAATGGAAATAGGTGGGGAAAGACCACCAAGTCATGTTACTTTCTTGAGTGAATTTTACAGTTAAAAGTACTGCTGATTAAGCCAGGCACAGTAGCATATACCTGTAGTCCTAGCTACTTGAGAAGCTGAGGTGGGAATTGCTTGAACCCAGGAATTTGAGGGCACAATGCACTGTGATAGTACCTGTGAATAGCCACTGCACTCCAGAATGGGCAACATAGTGAGACACTGTCCCTTAAGAACAGAAGAAGACTGCTTGAGCTCCTTATGACAGTCTTCTGGAGGGGATTGATTCCAAGACCCTCCTCAGGTACCAAAATCCTCAGATGTTCAACTCTGCTACCTAAAATGGTGTAATATTTGCGTATAACCTATGCACATCCTCCCATATACTTTAAATCAGCTCTAGAATACTTAATACCTAATTTAATGTAAATGCTATATTAATAGTTGGTATATTAAAGGAATGATGACAAGAAAATAAAGGTGAATGTGCACCTTTTGATGCAGTACAAATGTAACTGTCCATTTTTTTTTTCCTCTGAATATCTTCAATCCATAGTTGCTTGACTCCACAAATGTAGAACCTATGGCTGCAGAGGGCCAACTGTATATTCATTGTACTTCTCTGCTTGTTATAGGACCCAGAGCAGCTACAAGATAAATCCAATGAGATTTTGACTGCCATAATCCAGGGGATGAGGAAAGAAGAGCCTAGTAATAACGTGAAGCTAGCTGCTACTAATGCACTCCTGAACTCATTGGAGTTCACCAAAGCAAACTTTGATAAAGAGGTAAAGTTTTTTTGACAAAGAGGTATAGATTCAGATGGTAAGGAATGAAAGAGTTAAATGAAAGTTTTTTGTATTGTTTTCTTAAGTTTATAGTTTAGAGAGTACCACCTTACTTAAAATTATTTTGTTTCCAGTTTAATCGAGTTTATATTGTATGACATACGGCTGTGGAGTGTTTGCCATTTCTCATCATGCTTTTGGAAATAAAGTATTTCTTAGCTTAGGTTTTCCCTTTTGCAGTCCAAAGTGTGGAATGTTGTTGGGTTTTTTTAATTATAGGGTTTGGTGATTCATATTTGTAGTCCCACTTACTTCAGAGGCTGAGGCAGGAGGATTGCTTGAGGCCAGTTGTTCAGGCCAGCCTAGACAACAAAGTCAGATACCATATCTTAAAAAAAAGAAGCAAACAAATTATGGTATATCCTATATACTTTGTTTTCTTTTAAAATTGCATGAATTTTCTGGCTTTTATTAAAGATTTTGTGGAGGCTGAGTGCTGGGGCTCACATCCATAATCCCAACGCTGTGGGCCACCAAGGCAAGAGGGTCACTTGAAGCCAGGAGTTTGAGACTAGCCTGGGCAATGTAATAAGACCCTGTCTCTAAAAAATAAAGATTTCTGTGGAGGGGAACAACTGAGTTTTTAACCTGTTTTGTGAGCTCTTGTGTTTACAGGGCTTATAATGGAAAAAAAAAAAAAGAAAGAAAAATGAAATAATTATAGCAACATATAGCCGGGTGCTCTGGCACATGCCTGTAATCCTAGCTATTTGGGAAGCTGAGGTAGGGATCTCTTGAGCCCAGAGTTCAAGGCTGTAAGATTGCACCACTGTACTCCAGCCTGGGCAGCAGATCAAGACTCTGTCTCAAAAAAATAAAATATATAAAGATACATATAAATGTTTTGGCTGAAAATGCAACGAATAACATAAAATTTACCATCTGAATCATTTTTAAATGTACAGTTAAGTAGATTCACATTGCGTGGAAACAATCTCCAGAACTTTTTCATCTTGCAAAACTGAAACTGTACATACTGAACAACAACCCCTCATTTCCCCCTTTCTCAGTCACTGGTAACCATCATTTTACTTTCAGTTTCTATGTATTTTACTACTATAGTAAAATACCTTATGTAAATGGAATCATATAGTGTTTATCTTTTTGGGACTGGTTCTACTTAGTATGATGTGCTCAAGGTTCAGCTATAGGGTACTATTTGTCAAAATTTGCTTTTTAAGGGTGAATAATATTCCATTGTATGTATATGCCACATTTTGTTTAGTCATCCATCCATGGACATTTGGCTTGCTTCCACCTTTTGACTGTTGTGGGTAATGCTGTTATGAACATGGGTATGCATGTGTATCTTTGAGACTCTGCTCTCTGTCCTTTTGGATAAATACCTACAAGTAAAATTGCTGGGTTCATGGTCTGAAAATATTTCTGTATATATGTTTGTTGACACTTAAACTGACTTTTTACCATTTCTTGACTTCGGAAAGGTGTCAAACCCCAGAGGAAATGGCAATTCTAATTGATTAGAAAACTGGATTTTTCCTTATAGATTTTGGAGGACTTAGGAGGGTAACACATAAAGGTCATTATTCTGTCCTCCCTTTTCTTTTCTCACCACATTTGATGTGAATTTGCTACCTCTCAGAAAACAAATTTGGTCTCTGAATCAGATGTTTTGAATTCTCTTATATTCAACTATAAGGAAATTGATTTTCCTACATGTCAATTTTTATGTGTTAGCCAACCATTTTTATTTAAACCTTGTGACCTAGATTTTCCTGTTTCCTCCCTGAAGTCTTTGTTTAGTGAAGGTTATTTTGGAGATTAAAAGATTAGAGACCTTATTGGAGGGCAGGTCATATAGCAGACACTGAAGGTAAACTCGTTACAGCCCTTATAGTGCCATGCCATCTCAAAGGAGAGTGACTTGACTGTATCAGGCAGGACCGTGTGGGGCCCTGAGGGAGCAAGAGTTTTTCCTTGTAGAGAGAGTCTGGAAATCTTCTTATATACGGGTTATGCTCTCCTAATTCTCTTTATTTTTATTCTTCCTACAGTCTGAAAGGCACTTTATTATGCAGGTGGTCTGTGAAGCCACACAGTGTCCAGATACGAGAGTAAGTGTGAAGTTATATGAAAAATCTGTCTCACATCTTCCCTAGGAAGTGTCAAATCTAAGTTTGAAATGTTGGGGATCAGTTGACTTCAGCAATAAGGGTTTATTGATATTGTTATTAATAATTAATATTCTGTCTGGGCGTGGTGGCTCACACCTGTAATCCCAGTACTTTGGGATGCAGCGACAGGCAGATTACCTGAGGTCAGGAGTTTCAGACCAGTCTGACCAACACGGTGAAACCCTGCCTCTACTTAAAATACAAAAATTAGTCAGCTGTGGTGGCACATGCCTGTAGTCGCAGCTACTGGGGAGGCCAAGGCACAAGAATCACTTGAACCCGGGAGGTGGAAGTTGCAGTGAGCTGAGATCATGCCACTGCAAACAGTGAGACTCTCGAATGATAATAATTAATATTATTAATAATAAAAACATTGGAGAAGAGGGAAGAATTGTAATGGAAGTTGCCATCCTCTTAGAAAAGGATTAAGGGGCCAGGTGTGGTGGCTTACACTATATAATACCAGCAATTTGGGAGGCCAAAGCAGAAGGATCACTGAGGTCAGGAGTTGGGAGACCTGCCTGGGCGACATAGTGACCCCATCTCTACTAAAAAAATGTATCTACATAAATAAATAGTTAAGGGAGAAAAGGCTTTTGATAGGCTTCACTACTTTATTGCCATAGATTATTCAAGCCATCTCTACTAAAAATATATATACACAAACTGTTAAGAGAGAAAAGGTTTTTGATCTGCTTTGCTAATTTATTGCCATAGGTTATTCAAGTGATTGTTTTTCACTGTAGCCATTAACTTTGCTATTACTATAACCAAAACCTGGCCCTTTAAGAAGGTAGAAGTAACATCTTCAGTCTGAATAATATCAGTGAATTTAGCCCTGCCATGAGTTCCATATGCACCTTTAATGCAGAAAAAAAAAAAAAAGAACTGAAGCCAGGTGCAGCTGAGGCCTGTAATCCCAACACTTTACAGGCACATGCCCGGAATCCCAGCTACTTGGAGGCTGAGGCAGGAGAATTGCTTGAACCCGGGAGGCAGAGGTTGCAGTGAGCCAAGATTATGCCACTGTACTCCAGCCTGGGCGACAGAGCAGGACTCCATCTCAAAAAAAGAAAAAGAGGTCTGAGTGTGGTAGCTCACACCTGTAATCCCAGCACTTTGGGATGCCAAAGTCAGAGGATCACTTGAGCCCAGGAGTTCGAGACCAGCCTGGGCAACATGGCGAAACTCCATGTCCACAAAAATTAGCTGTGCGTGATGGGGCACACCTGTAGTGGGGGGATTGTTTGAGCCTGGCAGTTGAGGCTGCGGTGAGCTGTAATTATGGCCACTATACTCACACCTGGGCAACAGAGCAAGAAAGGTGTCTCAAAAAAGAGAAAACTGGATAGGCGCGGTGGCTCATGCCTGCAATCCCAGCACTTTTTACAAGGCTGAGGCAGGTGAATTTACTGAGCTCAGGAGTTTGAGATGAACCTGGGCTACATGGTGAAATGCGTCTCTACTGAAAATACAAAAATTAGCCAGGAGTGGTGGTACGCACCTGTAATCCCAGCTACTCAGGAGGCTGAGGCAAGAGAATCGCTTGAACCGGGGAGACAGAAGTTGCAGGGAGCCAAGATCACACCACTGCACTCCAGCCTGGGTGACAGAGCAAGACTATCTCAAAAAGCAGAGAAAAGAAATGGGAAAATAGGAACGGTTAACGAGAGAATTGAAGGGAGAGAGTGAGCTTTAGGGAAATGATAACATGTCCCATATTTACCTCAATTAATCCTTAGGATTATTTGACCATTTGAGTGAATCTACCTTTGTTAGATTTCATTGTTACCTTAGTAAACTATCTGATCTGCTCTTCGTAAAAGGTACGAGTGGCTGCTTTACAGAATCTGGTGAAGATAATGTCCTTATATTATCAGTACATGGAGACATATATGGGTCCTGCTCTTTTTGCAGTAAGTATTTCTCTTTATGTGATTTGAGCTTGTAGCTAATTATAGAGCCCATCATTCTTAGTTGCTGTTTTGCCAGTTCTGTAATATTTTTCTTAATATTATAGAATCAAGGAAATTCCTTGAGACTGTTAGGTTTAAACTAATCAGTGGTCTACCAAGAAAACTGGTGCTAGCTTTGTGTGCATAAAAGACCTGCATTTTGAGGCTGGGTGCAGTGGCTTACACCTGTAACCCTAGCACTTTGGGAGGCAGAGGTGGGCAGATCACCTAAGGTCAGGAGTTCAAGACCAGCCTAGCCAACATGGTGAAACCCTGTCTCTACTGAAAATACAAAAATTAGCCAAGCGTGGTGGCACACACCTGTAATCCCAGCTACTCAGGAGGCTGAGACCAGAGAATTGCTTGAACCTGGGAGGTAGAAGTTGCAGGGAGCCAAGATGGCACCACTGTACTCCAACCTGGGCCACAGAGCAAGATTCTGACTCAAAAAAAAAAAAAAAAAAACCTGCATTTTGAAAATCTCAGGCTGGGGCATGGTGGCTCACGCCTGTAATCCCAGCACTTTGGGAGGCCGAAACTGACAGATTGCTTGAGTCCGGGAGTTCAAGGCCAGCCTGGGCAACATGGTGAAACCTCGTCTCTACCAAAAATACAAAAATAACCTGGGTAAGGTGGCATGCACCTGTGGTCCCACCTACTCAGGAAACTGAGGTGGGAGATTTGCTTGAGCCTGAGAGGTGGAGATTGCAGTGAGCTGAGATTGTGCTACTGTACTCCAGCCTGGGTGACAGAGTGAGACCCCATCTCCAAAAAAAAAAAAAAAGAAAGATCTTCCCTTTTCTATCTTTTTTTTCCAAGCCTAGCTTGCTTTTTATAAGTTAAATTTCTTAAATTATTTGCATGTCTGTGGTTAAAGCCGGGTTGGAAGCAGGGGCTTACTTGAATCAGTACTTATTTGGGGCCTGGGGTGTTTTTGTTTGTTTGTTTGTTTGTTTTAGATCACAATTGAAGCAATGAAAAGTGACATTGATGAAGTAGCCCTACAAGGGATAGAATTCTGGTCCAATGTCTGTGATGAGGAAATGGATTTGGCCATCGAGGCTTCAGAGGTGAGCTGGGGCTATTATTCTGACTAGACTTTGGAACATACCTCATTTGTGGATGATGTTTCCCTTCTAGGAGAACTTTATTCTGTCTGGGCTTAGAGGGTATCTCCATTGGCAGAGATTTTGATTTTTCTGCTAGGCAGAGCCCTTCATGAAGGAGGCAAATCAGTAATTAGGGAATCTTTCATTTTTGCCAAGCAGTCATGCATGCTTGATGGTAAATGGTGGTATTAGTGCTGTCAACACAAGGGGGCAGCAGGCTGTCGCAGTTTACCAAGGTGATACCTGATGGTGAATTATTTCCTTTTGGAAGTCCTAATGCAAGCCTGAGATGTATAATTGGTAGTTTACTAACTCTGGTGAAGGAGTCAGATATGGGGGAGAAGGGGAAGTTCTGTAATTGGAATCTTTGAATTCAAGTTTTGTTTCCAGCTTTGTCTTTACACACTTTTATTTCAGAACAAAAAATAAAAGGTTTTATTTTTGGCATCCTTAGGCAAACTGGGTCCATCTGTTGATCCAAGGAACACTTAGATCTATCGGGTTGTTAAATGAATTGAACTTATGAAAAAAAATTATACTTAATGTTGCCTTGGACCTATAATATATGGCCTAAAAGAGTCTCATTGAAGTAGACCAAAAAAAGAGCACACTGTATGTTGCTGTTAAAAGATCCCCACTCAGCTCTCATTGTATGCCTTTAGTATATGCAGCTTGGTTGCTTTTGTCTAGAATTTGCTTTGCTTCTCCTCAGGCAGCAGAACAAGGACGGCCCCCTGAGCACACCAGCAAGTTTTATGCCAAGGGAGCACTACAGTATCTGGTTCCAATCCTCACACAGACACTAACTAAACAGGTGAGTTACCTTCCAAATCTAGGTAGGTAAACTGAAACCTTGCTAAGAGTAAATAAACTGTTTGCTGTGGAACAGTTTCCATGAAAGAAGGAACTTGGCAACCCATCAACTATTTGATGTTCTGTTGTAGATGACTCAGGAACAGCTAATCTGGATCTATAAGATCCCCTAGGCTCTGACTTGTTTGTGAAGAACTGGTTCTTAACATCTCAGATACATCTTGCTCAGGAGCGAGCCACATGCTGCTCTGACTTCCTGAGTGCTCCATTGTCCAAACTCACAGAAGAGAGGTGCTCTATCAAAGCTTCAGTGAAAAAAGGTTGGGAGAAAGATGTGCTAGTTTTAGGCCACTTGTGTATCTGTTCTAATATTTAGTATACTTTTATGAGTTCACAGGGTATATGTTTTTAAAATGCTGAGGAGGTTGGATATGACTTATTCAGATCTGAATGAAGGACCCAATCCATGAAAGAAACTCTTCTGCTGATCCTTTAAGATAATTAACCTCAATTATTAAGATTCAGGATGAAATTAAAGTGACAAAACTTCATAAAGATGGAGGTCTAATGAGTAAATATACAAGTTCTTTTATAAGAGCTGTGTCCTGATTGCTTTGGTTCTCCTGACTTTATGCATCAGTGTTTTTTGATCTGGTGTTTGGGAGTATTACTAAAGAGCTGCTAGTAGTCTGAGGAAGCAATGCTGGTAACTGAGCACTGCAACATTTCTTTGTACACATGAATGTAATTGTTTTTAGGGATGTGTACGATTCGCAGTATAGCAGTTTCAAAAGCCAAGTATAGATGTGCTTGGATTGAAATGAATGAACTGAGTGTTCTCTTAAATTTTCATCTTTCAGGTTTTGTTTGTTTGGTTTGTTTTTTGTTTTGTTTTTTGAGATGGAGTCTACTCTGTCACCCAGGCTAGAGTGCAATGGTGCGATCTCAGCGCCTTGCAACCTCCACCTCCTGGGTTTAAGTGATCCTCCCACCTCAGCCTCCCAAGTAGCTGGAAGTTGCATGCCACCACACCCAACTGATTTTTGTATTTCTAGCAGAGACAGGGTTTCACCATGTTGGCCAGGCTAGTCTTGAACCCCTAACATCAGGTGATCCGCCTGCCTTGGCCTCCCAAAGTGCTGGGATTACAGGTGTGAGCCAGTGCGCCTGGCCTATAGTTGCTATTTTTAATCTTTTGACTTAGTATCTTTACTTTTGTATATTTTTACTGTGCTTTTCTTGTTTGAGAACAAATTGTTCTTTGATGGTTTCTGAAACTGCATAGACAGCCTGCCTTAAATTACTGTGTGGTATAAATGGCCACAATTAGGAAGCTATACCTTGGATTCTAACTTAAGGGGAGATATTAGTGGAATCTTTCTCTTTTTTTAACTTTCTTGTTTGTCTTTGTTTTTTGTATTTTGTTTTTTTTGGTGGTGTGAACAGAGTCTTGCTCTGTCACCCAGGCTGGAGTGCAGTGGTGCAATCTTGGCTCACTGCAACCATCATCTCCCAGGTTTAAATGATTCTCTTGCCTCAGCCTCACAAGTAGCTGGGATTAACAGGTGTGTGCCCCTATGCCCAACTAATTTTTGTATTTTTAGTAGAGATTAGGTTTTACCATGTTGCCCAGGCTGGTCTAAAACTCCTGAACTCAAGTGATCTACCTGCTTCGGCCTCCCAAAGTTCTGGTATTACAGGTGTGAGCCACTGTGCCTCGCCTGATTTTTGAACTTTTGATTGAAACATGTCTTCTTCCCAGTTGTGAACTCCACCTCACTTTCCTGGCCTTTTATTTCATAGGTTAATTTTTGTTGATTTTGGGCTTTTCTGAGACAGAGTCTCACTCTGTCCCACAGGCTGGAGTGCAGTGGCCAATCTCTGCTCACTGCAACCTCTGCCTTCCAAGTTCAAGCAAGTCTCCTGCCTTGGCCTCCTGAGTAGCTGGGACTACTACAGACACATGCCACCACACCCAACTAATGTTTATATTTTTAGAAGAGACAGGGTTTCACCATATTGGACAGGCTGGTCTCAAATTCCTGACCTCAGGTGATCCACCCACCTTGCCTCCCAAAGTGCTGGGATTATAGGCGTGAGCCACCACACCTGGCCGATTTTGGACTTCATACAGCATACACTCTTGTTTTGCATTTTATTCTAAATGTTTTGCATGTAGTTGAAATTTTTTCATTCTTGTATCATACTAAATGGAATCTTCTTCCAGCTGAATCTTGTTTAACAAAGGCTATGCTGTGCCGAATGTTTGTGGAAGAGATAAAATATAAGGATTTTATATTTTACTTTACTGAAGTTTAAGTTCTGAAAACATTCGAGAGTAGTCAGAGGGCCTTTAGAGTTTAAATGATCCTTTGGACAGAGTCTTAACTAGTGCCATATTCTTTCACCAGGACGAAAATGATGATGATGATGACTGGAACCCCTGCAAAGCAGCAGGGGTGTGCCTCATGCTTTTGGCTACCTGCTGTGAAGATGACATTGTCCCACATGTTCTCCCCTTCATTAAAGAACACATAAAGAACCCAGATTGGCGGTACCGGGATGCAGCAGTGATGGCTTTTGGTTGTATCTTGGAAGGACCAGAGCCCAGTCAGCTCAAACCACTAGTTATACAGGTGAAGCTGAGGGATTTTTGGAGTGGAAAGTAGGATATTTAATATTTAAACTTAAAGCATATCTTTATTTTTCAAAACAAAATGTAAATTGTCATCTACAAAGGTTATTTCTAGATAGCTATTTCCTTTCAGTAAGGGTAAAATATGTTTTCTAGGTTTTTAATTACGTAAGGCAGCATGATCCAGAGACTTTTGAAAAATGCCAAAAAAGAAAAGTCACCTTTAATTTCATTGCCTAGAAATACTACTCTTAACTCTGTATTTATCCTTGCAGTTTTTTCCTGTGTGCATGTGTGTGCAACAGGATCTTCCTGTGCAGATTGTTTTATAACTTGTTTCTTCACTTAATACTATGTTGTAAACATTTCCCGATAATTTTGTTTGCACCTAGCACTGATTCCCCATAATTTTTAATAATGGTATTATTAATCTGTTAGTTGGACAGAATGGCATTTATGTAATGAAAATGTCCTTATGGAAATATTGTGCTTGTTTTACTATTATAAATCGTGCCATTGCAGTCCAGCCTGGGTAACAAGAGTGAAACTCCGTCTCAAGGAATAAAAAAAGAGTTTATTGTACTTGAGTTTAGTGCTTAAGGAATTCAGTCTTTCAGGATATAGCCAGATGCCTTCATAACTGTATCCTGGGAATTTTGAGTAATCCTTTTTTTTTTTTTTTTTTTTGAGATGGAGTCTCACTTTGTCACCCAGACTGGAGTACAATACTGCAATCTTGGCTCACTGCAACCTCTGTCTCCTGGGTTCAAACAATTCTCCTGTTTCAGCCTCCTGAGTAGCTGGGACTACAGGCACCCACCACTACGCCTGGCTAATTTTTGTATTTTTAGTAGAGACAGGGTTTCATCATGTTGGCCAAACTGGTCTCGAACTCCTAACCTCAAGTGATCTGCCTGCCTTGGCCTCCCAAAGTGCTAGGATTAAAAGCATGAGTCATCATGGCTGGCCTCTGAATAATTCATTGCAGATTACTGAAAGCATTTACACCTAATTCTTAATATAAAACTCTGAACTGGAGTTTTGAAAGTTTTATTTTCAAATATTTTGAAAGATGTTTCACACCATCTCTTGTAAAATTACAAAAGGATCTTGATGACTTTTTTGAGTTAACCCATCCATTAGTATTTGTTTTTCTGAGGTAGCATTTAGCATGAATTTTAATTTTTGTTTTACTTTGCTAATAACTCTTATTTTTCAGGCTATGCCCACCCTAATAGAATTAATGAAAGACCCCAGTGTAGTTGTTCGAGATACAGCTGCATGGACCGTAGGCAGGATTTGTGAGCTGCTCCCTGAAGCTGCCATCAATGATGTCTACTTGGCTCCCCTGCTGCAGTGTCTGATTGAGGGCCTCAGTGCTGAACCCAGAGTGGCTTCAAATGTGTGCTGGGTAAGGGATTTTGATCCTGGTGAGAAAAGGAGCTTGCCTGCACCATTGGCAAAAAATTAGAAGGTGTGGGAGAGAAATGGATCTGCCTCACTGGAAGGCTTTTTCTGAATAGCATTTTCTTTCTAATTTATTCAGTTAAAATGTGGGGGAGATTCCAACTGCAAGAGCCAGTGGGAGCGGTTGACTCATGGTTACTGGTTCCTGAACCACTTAGAACAGTCATGGTAACCCAGTGGGGAAACTATCTGGACTTGGCTTGCTTTCTTAAATTACTTGGGGACAAAAAGTTTTTATTAAGGTAGAGAGTTGTTGGCTACAAGAACTATAATTGCTGAGAAGAGAGCAAGAGGGAAGGAAGGTAGGTAGCCTAAATGCTGAGTCAATATGGCCTAAGGTAATTTGTTAAGGGGAGGAGGTTCAAATAAGGAAGGAATGGGGCTAAGAGTCTTTCTGTGAATGGAAACAGAAGAAATGAAATGGCAGGCATTGGTGAAAGTACTCTGCTGCTTAGAGAGTTGTCAGATTATCAGACAGGATGATGAGAGACGTCAGATTATCAGTTATCAGACAGAATTTCTGTGATTGAAAACATAAGAAATGAAATGGCAGTTGTCATTTAAAATACTCTGCTGCTTAGAGAGTTTTCAGATTATCAGACAGGATGAACAGAAAGTACAAATCAAAGAAATAGTTAATTTAAAAGATACCTATAAAATGTTGTCTTGAAATCACCTTGGCAAAAAAAATTGGAGGTTCACTGACTTGGCCCGAAAGTATCTTAATGAAAAATGAGATAATCCTAAGGTATGGAGTTATTTCAGAACTAACATTAAACTTACCTGCATTTCAGGCTTTCTCCAGTCTGGCTGAAGCTGCTTATGAAGCTGCAGATGTTGCTGATGATCAGGAAGAACCAGCTACTTACTGTTTATCTTCTTCATTTGAACTCATAGTTCAGAAGCTCCTAGAGACTACAGACAGGTAACTGATAGTCCACAAAAATGAGGGACATCTTTGCATCCAAGTTCTGTTGCCTTCTGTGTGGAGGATATCTAGCTTAATCATAGAAGCATAGTGAGAAAGGACAAGACTCTACCTTCTCTAGAGGGATTAAAAGAATCCTGCCAGGTGTGGTGGATCACCTGAGGTCAGGAGTTTGAGACCAGCCTGGCCAATATGATAAAACCCCGTCTCTAGTAAAAATACAAAAAGTAGCTGGGCGTGGTGGCGGGTGCTTGAACCTGTGAGGCGGAGGTTGCAGTGAGCTGAGATGGTGCCACTGCACTCCAACCTGTGCAACAGAGTGAGACTTTGTCAATTAGCCAGGCATGGTGCACATGCCTGTGTAATCCCAGCTACTCGGAAGGGTGAGGCAGGAGAATTGCTTGAACCTGGAAAGCGGAAGTGGAGGCTGCAGTGATCTGAGATTGTGCCATTGCACTCCGCCTGGGCAACAGGAGTGAAACTTCGTCTCAAAAAAAAAAAAAAAGTATCCCATGATTGATTGATTGGTTTGTTTAAAGATGGAGAAAGAAATACAGATTCTGCCTACCTTAGAATTGTTTAGTTTACAGCTGAAATCTGAAAATTTATAATTTCTCTACTTTCTTTTTAAAGAGTAATTGATCTAGAGAGATTACTTCATTTTGCAGTGTTGACAGTTAACAGGAGTATTTTGTTATAAGAGAAATGATAGCACTCATTATTAATTTGATTGCCACACCAAATCATTGACTTCCTTTTTTGTTTGTTTGATTTTTTGAGACGGAGTCTCTCTCTGTCGCCCAGGCTAGATTGCAGTGGTGTGATCTCAGCTGACTGCAACCTCTGCCTCCCAGGTTCAAGCGATTCTCCTGCCTCAGTCTCCTTAGTAGCTGGGTCCACAGGCACACACCACCATGCCCAGCTAATTTTTGTATTTTTAGTAGAGACGGGGTTTCACCATGTTGGCCAGAATTGTCTCCATCTCCTGACCTCGTGATCCACCCGCCTTGGCCTCCCAAAGTGCTGGGATTACAGGCATGAGCCACCACTCCCCGACAACTACCATATTTTTATATGGGATCAAGAACTTGGGGTAAATACAGTTGACTTATAAATAAGCTTTTGAAATGTTATTTAAAGGGGATTATAAGTTGGAGACAACCTTTAATGAATCATGCTTTATGTCAGCTATACCTAAAGTGAACAAAGTAAACCTTTAGGAAGGGAGCTGAGCACAAAATGTTTTCTTTTTTTTCTTTTCTTTTTGAGACAGAGTCATGCTCTTGTCACCCAGGTTGGAGTGCAATGGTGTGATCTTGGCTTACTGCAACCCCCAGGTTCAAGCGATTCTCATATCTCAGCCTCCCACGTAGCTGGGACTATAGGTGCCCACCAACGTGGCTGGCTAATTTTTATACTTTTAGTAGAGATGAGTTTTCATCATGTTGGCCAGGCTGGTCACAAGCTCCTGACACCTCAGGTGATCTGCCCACCTCAGCCTCCTAAGTGCTGGGATTACAGGTTTGAGCCACCTGTACCCGACCAAGAAAATTGGGGTATTTTCTTCATAGCTATTCAGATAACCTGTTAAATTGTGAACGTGGTTCTTTACCATTTCGAACCATTTTTCCCTCTGTAATTTTAGCTCATTTCCTAAAAGGCCATTCTAAATTTTAACTGTCTGGAGACCATAATGAACATAACTGTTGGCTCAAAGGACTTGAAGATTTGGTTCTTAGATATTGTGTTTCCAAACTCAAACCATGTCTGCAGTCATACCAGTTCCTGAGTTATTTTTGGCAAGAAATGTCTATATTCTGTATATTCTCTGTCCTTTCTCCTCAGTTGAGGCTTTAAGATTTTTGCCATGTTCTTTACAGACCTGATGGACACCAAAACAACCTGAGGAGTTCTGCTTATGAATCTCTAATGGAAATTGTGAAAAACAGTGCCAAGGATTGTTACCCTGCTGTCCAGAAAACAACTTTGGTCATCATGGAGCGACTGCAGCAGGTGCTTCAGATGGAGGTGAGACCTAAGAAGGCCCCTGACTATGGGTGGGAATAGGGCAGTACTTTGGACACCTAGGTCTATTTTCCAGACTGTTCTGTCTTTTTGGTGTTTATATATTTTCTCAGAAAGATATGAAGCTTATAAAAAAATATTGCACCTTAATGTTAGCATTGCTTGTCATGGTTTACTCATACATGTGTTATATATATTGTGGGTTTGTTGTTGTTGTTGCTGTTGTTTACTTTGTTAGCGTTAGGGAAGATTATTGAATGGTTATGTAGAGTATGTTTTCCTCTTTTCCTTGTAGTCACATATCCAGAGCACATCCGATAGAATCCAATTCAATGACCTTCAGTCTTTACTCTGCGCAACTCTTCAGGTATGATGATACCATATCACTTCTTAGTAACTCCAGGGAGGATAATTAATATCTCAGTATGACAAGTTCATGTATACACAGAACTCAAAAATGGTATAGATGATGCTGATCAGAAGCTGTTCCCAGAAGACTTTGGTCTGTGATTGATGGATTGGGAGAGGAATTTCCCACCGGTCTTTCCTCACTGTCTAGAAAGATTCAAATCCTACTTTATTTACAGATGGTCTAGATATAATCTTGATAAACTCAAATCAACATGACTTTTCCCAATTCAATGTACACTCAAACCTCACTTCCTCACTCTTGTTTATTTCAACTAATGTCACGGTGTAGAGAAGGAAACTACTTGATGTGTGATGGTTCCTTCCAGCTGTATAGCTCGTTTGTGTTGACAGCTTGAATGGTTTTGGTTTTTTGATTTTGAAAACCAAAAGAACTCTTGGTTTTTAATTAGGTTATTCAAGTCTAGCTCAGTCAGATTTGGTTCCCAGCTCTGGTTCACTTGGCTAAAAATAAAGCCTTGAGTTTGTACCATCATCTTTTGAAACATTTGCTGTTTGACCTAATGTCAGTGACATTAGTTGAAACAAGAGGAAGAAATGTTTGATGAATGTATATTGAATTGAGAGAAGTCAAGTTGGTTTGATTTTTATCAAGATTATTTCTAGAACATTTGTAAATGAGTAGGATATAGGAAGGGTTGCTTTTTGTTTGTTTTATGAAAAAGAGCTCTAAGGTAACAGGGCTTTCTCTAAAGCTGAAGTAATTTAACTATCTAGTAAGACTAGACTATGGAGGCTACCAGCAGGGATTTGTCAGACAGTAAGACAAATAAAATGCAGAGGACATGACCTTCTGCACAATGGAGGATCAGCTCATGTTGGTTCTGAATTGAGCAATTCAGAAACTGGGAAATGTTAAAATGTATTGCTGGCTGGGTGCAGTGGCTCACCCCTATAATCCCAGCATTTTGGGAGGCCAAGTTGGGTAGATCACCTGAGGTCAAGAGAGGTCAGTCTGGCCAACGTGATGAAACCCTTTCTCTACTAAAAATACAAAAATTAGCTGGACACAGTGTAGTGTGTGCCTGTAATCCCAGCTACTTGGGAGGCTGAGGCACAAGAATTGCTTGAACCCGGGAGGCAGAGGTTGCAATGAGCCAAGATAACACCATTACACTCCAGCCTGGGCGACAGAGCGAGACTCTGTCTTAAAAAAAAAAGTAGGAGGGCTGGGTGTGGTGGCTCATGCCTGTAATCCCATGCACTTTGGGAGGCCAAGGTGGGTGGATCAGCTGAGGTTGGGAGTTTGAGACCACTCTGACCAACATGGAGAAACTTCGTCTCAATTAAAAATACAAAAAATTAGCCGGGTATGGTGGTGTGCGCCTGTAATCCCAGCCACTTGGGAGGCTGAGGCAGGAGAATCGCTTGAACCCGCGAGGCTGAGGTTGCGGTGAGTAGAGATTGCGCCATTGCACTCCAGCCTAGGCGATGAGTGAAACTCCATCTCAAAAAAAAAAAAAAAGAGTATTGCTAATGATTGGTATTATCAAAGTTTTTGAGTATAGAAAGTACATTTCACATTCGCAAAAGAAAAAAAAAATCAAAGGACTTAATTGATTTTTAAAACGAAAGTATACTGTTCTGATTGGGAGATTTGGAATCAACTGATCTTGAACTCTTATTCATTTCACAGAATGTTCTTCGGAAAGTGCAACATCAGGATGCTTTGCAGATCTCTGATGTGGTCATGGCCTCCCTGTTAAGGATGTTCCAAAGCACAGCTGGGTCTGGGGGAGTACAAGAGGATGCCCTGATGGCAGTTAGCACACTGGTGGAAGGTCGGTGAAAAATACTGTCTGGTCAGGGAATGTCTTTAGAATGCAGGCATTTCAATGGCCTTAAATAAGTGTCACCCAGGCCGAAGTGCAGTAGCATGATCTTGGCACATGCAGCCTCCACATCCTGGGCTCAAGTGATCCTTCCACCTGAGCCCCCCCTACCCCCGACACACCAGTAGCTGAGACTACAGATGCATACCACCATGCCTGGCTAATTTTTATATTTTTGGTAGAGACAGGGTTTCGCCGTGTTGCCCACGCTGGTCTCAAACTCTTGAGTCAAGTGATGCTCATGCCTCAGCCTCCCAAAGTGCTAGAATTATAGATGTGAGCCACTGAGCCTGGCCTGATTTTTTTGTGTTTTTTATTGCTCAGGCTGGTCTCAAACTCCTGGGCTCAGGCAGTCCTCCCACCTCAGCCTCCAAAGCGTTGGGATTACAAGTGTGAGACACCATGCCAGGACGTTAAAGAATTTTTAACTGCAGAAAGCTTAGTCCTTTTACTGGGGCATGAGTCACTTCAAAGTTATATTGAACTTAAGGGTAGATTTGTATAACAGTCTTACTACCTTGTCAGTCTGTTTAAATGTGGAGTCAGTTTGCAGCTAAGATTGACGGAGTGTTTTTTTTTGTTTGTTTGTTTGAAACGGAGTCTTGCTGTTCCCCTGGCTGGAGTACAGTAGCATGATCTTGGCTTACCACAACCTTCGCCTCCCAGGATCAAGCAGTTCTCCTGCCTCAACCTCCAGAGTAACTGGGATTATAGGCATGAGCCACTGTGCCTAGCCAAAAGTTTCTATTTTCTTTCCTGGTACTTGCCATCACCTGGTTTGGGTTGTAATGCTTTGGGCTCAGATTGACACATCATGGTGCTTGGTATGGGATGAAATGAAACATTGAGCACCTTCTAGGAATTGATTTTCTGATTTTTGCATGTGTGACTGCAACATTGCTTTGAGGAAGCCATATCTGACTTAAGACTCTTTGAAGGGCCATTACAAAGCACTTAAAAAATCTGGAATGCCTCTTCAGGGGTGGCTTATAAGTACATCACTAAGGCCATTTACCTAAGGACCACTCTCCTGAGGACCAGACCTATTTTTGGCATAAACAGCCTATGTCCAACTGGTCTGTCAACATTTAACCACCCTTCTGAAAGGGCAAGGAAGTTAATTTTGGCTCCTGGAGTGGCTGATTTGGATCCGAAGCCCAGTGCTGCTTTTCCTTGCTATGGCTTGTTAAGCCTTTGATGGGATTGCCGAAGGACCGTGCTTTGAAGCTGGCCTGCAGAAAGGACACGCTGTTATCAGATGATGGGGTGGACAAGAGGCAGTACTGCTGGTTCAGCCCATTTAAAATGAACCTCAATATTCCATGAGGTCCATACCATTTTGTTATGTTAGCCAGAGTAAAGCCCTATTCTGTGGAGAGTTAGCATTGTCTCTGGCATAAGAATTAGGGCCTTTCCAGCAGTAATAAATGTGGCTTATGTAAGCCTTTAATGTCTTCATGATCGAATTGGTAACTGACTCACATTCCACCTGACCTATTGAGTGGAGTGAGTACATTTTGGGAGAGGTAGGATGAGTTATTTTGGCCTACCTCTGTTACCCCATGGTGCTGTCATTGACTAATAGTTTGTTTCATTACAGTGTTGGGAGGTGAATTCCTCAAGTACATGGAGGCTTTTAAACCCTTCCTGGGCATTGGATTAAAAAATTATGCTGAGTACCAGGTAGGATATGCTTTTCAAAATAATACATTCTCATTTATATCTGATAGTCATTGTAGTGCAGATAAAACCAGATTCTTGACCTTAGGTAGTTTTTCCTTATACATTGTCCTAAAAGGCAGGCTGCTTTATTCATTGCCTGAGCATTTGAACTGGAAGTAGTCCATGAAAAACAAATTATTAGATATTAGATGCACCAGATAAAGGTGCACAAGATGACTGTTTATTTGCCCAGACAGTACTGATGCAGGAGCAGCTATAAAGTTGAGCTATCAGCACCCTGGAGAGCAAGGCTTTTTTTTTTTTTGAAACTTTTGTCAGTAATATCTCTCAGATAGTCTTTGTTCACTTCCTGCTGTATTGGTTGTTAAAAAATTAGGCAGAGGGAGATGTTTTCTTCTTTGACTCTAGGTTCAAGTGATAAAATCCCAGCAACTAGGTAAAGGTAATATCTTATCGCAGCAGGCAGCCTTTCTGTTAGAAGATTATATCCTTGATTCTTGGCAGGTTTGTTTGGCAGCTGTGGGCTTAGTGGGAGACTTATGCCGTGCCCTGCAATCCAACATTATACCTTTCTGTGACGAGGTAATGCAGCTGCTTCTGGAAAATTTGGGGGTGAGTATCTACACACAATCTAATTAACCAGTCTTTGGAGAAATCAACAGTTGGAAAGATAGTTAAATGTCACATCAGGCCAGCTGTGATGGTTCATGCCTGTAATCCCAGCACTTTGGGAGTCTCAGGCGTGTAGATCACAAAGTCAGGAGTTTAAGACCAGCCTGGCCAACATGGTGAAACCCTGTCTCCACTATAAAAACTAACTGGGCATGGTGGCAGGCGCCTGTAATCCTAGCTACTTGGGAGGCTTTGGCAGAAGAATCACTTGTACCTGGGAGGCAGAGGTTGCTGTGAGTCAAGATCGCGCCATTGCACTGCAACCTGGAAAAGAGTGAAACTTTGTTTACCCCCACCAAAAAAAAAAGTCAGCGTCAGTGACAGGAAGCTGTAAGTTTCTAAAGCATTGGCTGTGGGCTTATAAAGAGAGGAGTTGTTCATTTCACAGATTATGTTAAAGAAAGATTGTAAAGTTGAGACGGAGTCTAGCTCTGTCACCAGGCTGGAGTTCAGTGGCGCAATCTCAGCTGAACTGCACCCTCTGCCTCCCAGGTTCAAGCGATTCTCCTGCCTCAGCCTCTCAAGTATCTGGGATTACAGGCACACACCACCACGCCTGGTTAATTTTTGTAATTTTAGTAAAGACAAGGTTTCATCGTGTTGGCCAGGATGGTCTCAATCTCCTGACCTCATGATCTGCCCACCTCAGCGTCCCAAAGTGCTGGGATTACAGGCGTGAGCCACTGCGCTCGACCACAAAAGATTGTAAAGTTAATTAAAGGAACATGTGCTCTACTAGAGATTTTTAAAACAGTAACATGCAAAGGAAAAGTAAATATAGATGTTCCTTGACTTATGATGGAGGTAGGTCACAATAAACACATTGTAAAGTGGAAAAATCATCAAACCATCATGAGCAGGGGACCATTTGTATATAATACCTCTCTCCAGAGATAGCCATCATTAATTATTATGTGTGTCTTTAAGCTTTATACCCAGCTTTGCTACTTTGCTTGTGTGTTCTCAGACAAGTCACTTGATTGACTCTTAAGTCAGTTTCTTCATGTGTAAAGCAAGAATAACAGTACCTGGGCTAGCTTCTTAGAATCAATGTGAGGTGCAAACGGGAAAGGTTTTGTAAGCTATAAAGGACCATCCAAATATTTAAAATCAATAGTTGCTTGTTAGAAATGAGTTTCTTGAACCTTTGGACCAAACAACTTTTGATTTTTATTCACTTTTCCTTTTGTTCCTTGTCAGAATGAGAACGTCCACAGGTCTGTGAAGCCGCAGATTCTGTCAGTGTTTGGTGATATTGCCCTTGCTATTGGTGGAGAGTTTAAAAAATACTTAGAGGTTGTATTGAATACTCTTCAGCAGGCCTCCCAAGCCCAGGTGGATAAGGTAAGCTTGAAGCGATCTTGGCTATTCTTTAAGTCCAACTCTAATTGGAGGGACTGTTGACAAACATGCAGCTAAAGGTGATCAGTATGATGTAGGTTCTGTTCTTTGTTGTGTCTTACAGTCAGACTATGACATGGTGGATTATCTGAATGAGCTAAGGGAAAGCTGCTTGGAAGCCTATACCGGAATTGTCCAGGGATTGAAGGGGGATCAGGAAAACGTACACCGTTGAGTATACAACCCTTCGTCCACTGGCCAGTGTGCACTTAGCCAGATGGTCTATGTCTGTCATTTTGTAGCTCGCTTGTGAACTAGCACCTGTTGCTTAAAGGCAGGGAGAAGGGGGAGCAGTGTCCTAATGAAGTGAGTGGCTTGGGGAAGGCTGTAGACCTGTTATTTTTGCTCTGCTTTTTTTTTTTTTTTTTTGAGATGAAGTCTTACTCTCGCCCAGGCTAGAGAGTACAGTGGTGTGATCTTGGCTCACTGTAACCTACACCTCCCAGGTTCAAGCAATTGATTCTCTTGTATCAGCCTCCAGAGTAGCTGCAATTACAGGCATCTGCCACTACGCCCAGCTAATTTTTGTGTTTTTAGTAGAGGTGAGGTTTTTGCCTTGTTGCCCGGGCTGCTCTTGAACTTTTGACCTCAAGTGATCTGCCCACCTTGGCCTCCCAAAGTGCTGGGATTACAGGCTTGAGCCACTGTGCCCAGCCTTTTTATTTTTATTTTTTGGAGAAAGTCTCACTCTGTCACCCAAGCTGGAGTACAATGGCATGATCATGGCTCATTATAATCTTCACCTCCCCAGTTCAAGAGATTCTCATGCTTCAGCTTCCCAAGTAGCTGGGACTATAGTGCACCACCACGTCTGGCTAATTGTATTTTAGTAGAGATGGGATTTCACCATGTTGTCCAGGCTGTTCTTGAACTCCTGAGCTCAGGCAGTTGGCCTCCCAAAGTGATGGGATTACAGGCGTGAGCCACTGTGCCTGGCCCTCTGCTTTTTTTTCTCGTATATCTTGAGTGTTGCAAGGGATGGGATTCAGCAAGAGTGTTGTGGGGGGAAAACCAACATAAATGCTTCTGGTATCAACTATAGTGAAAGGACCCCACCCTCTTCCCACCCCTGCAAGCTAAATTGGAGTATTGGGGAATCAGAATTCCCATTACTTGTTCTTGTTGCTGATTGGGGAAATTTTTTTACATAACCTTTGGTATCATTAGCTCAGGAAAAAGTTAAATTTGTTTCTTCTATATTTGCCTGTAGGAAGAGGAATATTTGTCTCTTCTGTTGACTTGAGGGAATGACACATTAATCAAAGGAAGAATAATTTGATGTAACTATGCTGTGCATCTAGTTATCCAGCTTAGACCTTGTTGATAGGGGTATAATAGTTGGAAATTTTGTAAAAGGATGTAGTCCTGCCATATGAGGGACAGCTGCATCAGACCTTCTCTCTCTTTTGTAGCGGATGTGATGCTGGTACAACCCAGAGTAGAATTTATTCTGTCTTTCATTGACCATATTGCTGGAGATGAGGATCATACAGATGGAGTAGTAGCTTGTGCTGCTGGACTAATAGGGTAAGTTATACCCTGCTTCTAAGAGTTGAATAGAACTACTCACGGAAAATGAGAAAACATGTAGCAAGTAATTTTAAGAGTAGCATAGATAGCAACAATTCACTTCTTAGGCACAGAGATTTCTTCTTTGTAGAACCCTTTATGTCCTGTTTTGTGTGTTCATGTGATATTTATTCCAGACCCTCAAGGTCTCTGTTGCACTCCATTAAACTCTGATGTTGGTCAACAAATTGCCTCTGTTTATTAACCTCTACTGAGGATCTTATTTATCTCTGAAATTTGCTAAGAAACCCATAGCCAGCTTAGCACTGGTTTGGAAGGCTCAAAACATGATACTGGTATGGAGCCAAGAGTTCATTCTCAGCTGTGTTTATTTTGCACAGGGACTTATGTACAGCATTTGGAAAGGATGTACTGAAATTAGTAGAAGCTAGGCCAATGATTCATGAATTGTTAACTGAAGGGCGGAGATCGAAGACTAACAAAGCAAAAACCCTTGCTACATGGGCAACAAAAGAACTGAGGAAACTGAAGAACCAAGCTTGGTAAGATCTTGCTTCTACTGTCCTCTTCTACTTCCTGGAGGAGGGGAATTCTGTTTTCTTTAGGCCATTCTGGTAAGCACTGTCTTCTGGTATTTTTTTTGCTTGTACTCTTTTCCATTTATGTGCTTCTGGGTCAGGCAACCTTAGTTTTTCTTTGAGCCAAATGTTTGACTCCTCATAGTGATGGAGAATAGAACTTTTATAACTGGAATTCACTGAAATTCCCAGAGTATTTTGGGTCCTAATAAAATCATCAGTAATGTCATTTCCCCCAATTCTCTTTGCTGTTTTTATTCCTTTCCTCATGCCCTCTTCTTTACAGCAGTGCTTTTAGACATTGCCTAGCTCTACAGAAGATTTCCAAAGTCAAAGTTGTCTGGCTCCTACTTTTGTTTGTGTGTGTGTGTTTCTTTTTGAAATGGAGTCTCACTGTCGCCCAGGCTGGAGTGCAGTGGGACAATTTTGACTCACTGCAACCTCCACCTCCCAGGTTTGAGCAACTCTCCTGTCTCAGCCTCTCGAATAGGTGGGATTACAGTTGCATGCCATGCCACCGTACCCGACTAACTTTCTTTTTTTTTTCTGAGACAATCTCAGTCTTATCGCCCAGGCTGGAGTGCAGTGGCAGCATCTTATCTCACTATAACCTCTGTCCTCCTGGGTTCAAGTGATTCTCCTGCCTTAGTCTCCCAAGTAGCTGGGACTACAGGCACGAGTCACCATACCTGACTAATTTGTTTTTTTGTGTGACGGACTCTTGCTTTGTCACCCAGGCTGGAGTGCAGTGGCACGATCTTGGCTCACTGCAGCCTCAGCCTCCCAAGTATCTGGGATTACATGTGCCTGACACTGTACTTAGCTAATTTTTTTTTTTTTGTAGAGACAGGGTTTCACCATCTTGGCCAGGCTGGTTTTGACCTCTTGACCTCATGATCCACCTGCCTC